>CAJNIZ010005814.1:99574-118263 GCA_905231905.1 Symbiodinium pilosum | reverse complement strand
CCCTTGCAATGCCGAACCCCGCAGCATTTGCCCCTGCAATGCTAAAATTGCAATAATTTAGCAGCGCAACTACAATGCTATAAAGAAGTTAATTTGGGCTCGGATAGAAATATTATATCTCATGGAATAACGTCTCTAAGATGGGAATGCTCGAAAGAAATAATTTAAAATATATATTATCTAGATGGCAAAAAATGATAAATTCCAAGATTTTCATATATGAATTTCTTAATCTAGAAATATTGAAAATAGATTGATAAAATAATGAGAAATCTTGATTAATATAAATAATATTAGAGTTGGGCCCTTATCTTTCGGAAAATCATAATTTGAGAAAATTCATAATGAGAAATCCGGAGATCAACTAATATATAAAATCGTACGAGAACCTCGATAGATATTACTATTATAAAATCGTATCTAGCATATAGATCTTGAAAGATTTTTTTAGATTTCTATCTCGGATCGCTTCGCAAAGAATCAAAAGGGAGCTCGTAAATCTCCGTAAATAGATATGGCCAACCCATAAATCCTAAAATATTTCGATTATCTGCCCGGGTCTACGTAATCCTCCGATCAATCGCGCCGATATGCAAACAGAGCTAATTCCTACGGAAATTTTAAGATCGTATACGAATCCCGACGACCAAGAAGCCGAGTAATCTAATAGATCCTGAAAGATTCTAGATCTCCATTAGGGGTCTGCCCCGAATCGCTCCACTAACAACCAGAGAGAGAGAAATTCGTATCGCGCGACCCCCCATCCAATCCAATCTCTTATATTATCTACGCAGTGATTCGAGAGAGCGCAAAATCGCTATCCCCAAATATCCCCAATTTAAGAATTATCTATATATTCCATCGAGTAGATAGCTAAAAAGAAATAAATCACGTAAAAAACCGATCTAGAGGCAAAGACCTCGCCACCAAAAATCTCCGAGATTTTTTTTCTCACGCTCCCATACCAAAAATCTAAAATTGAAGAATATCTATTCTGAGGAAGTAACAAATTTCTCCGAGATTTTAAAATGACCATAACTAGTTGCGCCCTAATATTAAGAAATATCTTGCCATGAAAATTATATTTAGCGATTTTCAAAATTTCTAAAATTTCAAAATCAATCTCCATTCATATCGTCTTTCATTTTTTTCGATCGAATTATCATTTTCAATATTTTCTAATATCGATCTATCATTTATATATAATACAATCATATTTAATGAATAAAAAATCATCTTAATCAAGAAATAGATACTGAAAAGGAATGATTTCATAAATCAAAATAAAAAATTGAAGTAATATAGACCTTGTTCTTTCTTATTATTGAAATTTGCCAATTGCAATTAACCCTGGTTGCCTGAGCCACAAGTGTGATCGCCTTTTGATTGCAGGCTTGGCAAGATAACATTATCTAGTCATTCATGGAGATCTCCTTTTGGAGAGATGCGCAGCTCTTAGCCTTAAATATTGCACCAGGAATTTGAGAATGGTTTTGGACCTTTACCGTACATTGCGTGGCAGGTCAGGGCCATAAAGGTCTAAATGGATACCATGAAAGTCATCTGCCATTATGCCCCCTAGATATTGTAAACAATGGCTGTAAAACGAGATTCGGTCAGCTCAGTGTTGGATGCGTTGTCTGTCAGGCGACGTTGACCTCGGCTGACCCCTACATCCCGAGTCTCCGTTTCATCAGAAGCGACTGGCCTGCTAGACGCTCGCAGCCAGCAGCATCATCGCCGAGCCTCAGAGCTATGACGCCGCAATGCTACTTGCAAAGCTTCGCAAAGTATCTGCAAAGAATGAAGCGGTGTCAAAGGCCGTGACGTAAGTCGAAAGTGACAAGGAGCCGGAGAGAGCGCTCGAGGGCTGCCAGAAAACAGCACTTGTCTATGAGTGTGTTGACGAATCTCAAACTGGAGAAGCATCAGCACGCGCCATGCAGTTTTGTCTTTGTCAAGCTATCTGTTGTCCCCCTTCTGCAAACTCACTGCAAACAGGGGCTGGGTTCCATCTGCAGGTCATTCTTGCTTGAGTCTATCGTTTAGGAGCAACCTTCGGCGGCTCACCGAAGACACAAATGTTGATTTTTCAAAGGATTCAGTGCAAGACTGTTGCCGGGTTGGTGGGACTGCGGCTAAGCGAAGCCGGCAAACTTTATAATCAACTTTTGACCATCAAGTAATCAAAAGGTGCAGCTGACAAATAAGGCAAAAACTGCACTTGATCAAGACAGGCCAGCGGACCCTGCCACGAGGTGTCTGCTTCTCGGAGCGCCACGTCTCAATCCTGAACAGTTGGAGCAACAGAAGCTAAGACGTAGAGCTGGTGAGAAAATCATTGGGCCGTTACTTTTGCTGCGATTCCAGCTGTGATTTCACCTGCGTGCAGCTGTGCTAAGCAATGAAATGGTGTTTGAGCGGTCCCAGGAGGTATGCAAAGTTACTGTCATGATTCTGAACACATACCTTTTTTGCCGTCGCACGAACTAAAATGACTTCGGAACCAACGGCTTTTGCAGCACACGAACCGCATGCTGCACACCCCTGGCAAGCACTTCTGTGTTTGAAGGCTTGCGACAAAGCATTTACCGGCAATGCCCAACCCCTCCCTGAGTCTCTGAGCACAACAAAGCAATGAATGGCTTGGTTAACTCTTTGATTGATTGACAGTGTGACCTGCCCGCACTCACCGCACACATGTCCACACAGCGGTTACATCAGCAAATCGTAATGCATGTTGATTCGGTAAGCGTTTGGAAGCATGCGCAGCTTGCGTGTCAGTGGGGACATGTGTGGGTCATATGCTGCGACTCTTTGCAGACGATGAAAAATGATAATGTTTAACTTCTGGCTCGCTCATTCTCCAGGCCCTTCACGCCGAAACGCTCTGCTGCTGCTTGGATTTGCCTCCCGCATTTGCAGAGATAGTTCTAGAGCATACGAACGAGCTTCAAGTCTTATCTCGCGCATGCGAAACAACATGGATAGCCAAAGATCCTTCGCAGCCGGCAGCGCATCTCCGCAAAAATCTGGCACGATGCGGACATGTTCATTCAAGAAAAATTTGGCATGTACAGGAGCTTCCTGCCTGGTTGTTTCCAGCAAAGATGTCGTCCTCCGGGACCAAAGCCACGTTCTCCTGTCATGGATGTCTCTTCTGGCGTCTGCGGGCTGTGACGTGAGTTGCATGCGACTGGAGTGCGGCTGGCCTGAATGAAAGAAAATTGCAGTTCGTGCTCGAACTTTCCCTTGACCCGCGGGATAGAGGCCAGGATCCTCAAGCAAAACAAGCTTGTTGGCAGCAGCGTCAGAAGTCAGAACCGTTTGCACGGAAAAGGCCCTTACTAGCCTCTGGTTAGCTGGGAATGAAAGAATGGAAAATACTATGGTAACTACTATAATGGGTTATATAGAGACAACAGGGTATATATTGGGGTTAGAGAGGATCACGGAAAAAATGGAAACGACTATAATGGGCTATATAGGGACTACTATAAGGATCCATTCCTTCCTTCCTAGCTAACCAAAGGTAAGCTTAGGCTTTGGACGTTCGAATGTCATCTCGGGTGACAGCTTTGGCCTGGAACCAGCTTGCGCTTGAACTGGTCTCGCCGACGTTCTACCAGGGGGGATTATATAGGCATTATATACAAGGGGTATATAGGGGTTTATATTGGTGCTATATAGGGGATACAGGGATATGTTGGGGTCATATTGGGGATATATCGGGATAATGGAAAAGAAAATGGAAACTACTACTCTCCACCAAGATCACCAAGGCCATGACCTGGGAAGCCTTGGCTCCTTTCAATCGTAGCGGCCCCTGGCTGCGACTCCAAGGGCCTGCTACATGGGACTTGGAAGCAGAAGGCCACCTGGAAGTCCAATCCATGGACGCCTTAGCCAAGCAGGTTGCCATGAAGAGAATCGATATGAGCGTCTAAAGCTTTCAGACAAGGAACGATATTTCTGCTTGTTGGAATACGTGAGTTCAAAGCCTGCAAGCAAGCAGGAAGTGTCTGTGATTGCGCACAGGGCAGTACCATGAATAAACGAGTTGGTTCGGAACAGACTGACCAGGCTTGTCTCCCTTCCCCAACCCTTTCCCAACTCATTTTGCTCTGACACATCCCCTCCCTTCCCCGTGGTCCGATGGCCCCGTCGTCAGCATCTCCACTCCCCTCCCTGACCCATCCCGCCCCATCCATTACTAGCTACAGCCAAGAAGGCATGGCACCTATTCAGCAAGGCTTCGTTCCCTAGATTTCTTTCTTTTCAATCAGTTTGCACGGCAACTTGTCGCGTGCATCAGCTCTGCAGCAGGCAAAAGGATGCGATGGGAGCTTTCGCATGTTTGACTGCACACTTGTCATCGGAGCCTAACGGCTGGCCAAGCCTCTCACGTCAGGAGCAGAGCCCTTCGCAATTTTGCAGGAACTATTTGTCTGCCAGAATGCCCAATGCCACAGATTCGCAGTCCTTATGGGCTGTTGCTAAGGTAACGAGATTTCTGATTCTGGAGGACAAACCAGACACGGACATATGAAACAAACTTACATCACCCACGGACAAAAGCACAATTACGAATCAAGGCAGGTGGGAGTAAAGGCACGCGCGGATACCTTTACTGCACAGACGGCTGCGAGAGGATCGAAGACCCGCAATTTGTGATCCGCGGGCATCGACAGACCAGGCATTGAAACTCTTACATTACTGCAATCCCTTTGAGCAGGAAGTAATTGTACTGCAGTTATTGCTCGCAGCCTGCTGAAATGAGTTCCCTGTGAGCTCCATCCATCTGCATGAGGCCCAGGATGGGTCTAGGTCATGCTGCCAGTTACTGAAAAGGATCAGACAGACTGACAATTGACTGACACATGGAACTCTAGGACATGGACGTTGCCTAATTGTTAGTGGGAAGGCATGTGCAAACCAGTGCGAACCTGCAAACACCATCTGCCCGGTGAGGCTTGCGTTCTCGTCAAGGTGTTCCAACAGCCGCTGCACCTGCCACTTGCCTATGGCATGGGAAGTCAGCTAAGACGAGCAGCATCAAATCATGGCCCTGTGGCCATGGTTCCAACATCTTCCAACCCTTTTCCCCGAGCCGAGCCCGCAGGATGTTGCCCGCAATGCATAACTGCAATCAGGCCTCATCCACATCAAAAGTATCGATGATCTTGACCTGAGCGCAGGCTTCAGATCCAATCGGGTTGCAACAGAAAGGCCCTGTTTGACTGTTCTTTGAAGAAAAAACTGGGTGTTGAGGATTCCTGGTGCGCACCTTGGGGATAGCGAACAGCTCCGTCCAGCCACGCTTTGTTCCACGATCCTGAGACAAGCCAGGGGGTCAACAGATTTGCTGAGGGGACTGTGCCATTGCAGAATTTTTGGGCAAGGTGTTTTTCGCCCAAGCACAGTTTAAGCCCCCTGCATCCAGCCCGTAGCCGACAAGCCACAAGTCAGGCCTGGATGGAGGGTGCTCATGGAAAGTCAAAAGCAGTCAAGAAGCAAACCAAGCTCCCGTCAGATTTCTTACCCCAATGATGTCTGCCTGGCCAAGGCCCTTCAAGGGGCTTCTTGTGTGCCCTCTTAGGATGCATCTAAAGCAGATCCTGTTTACATGTACCGTTCAGACACCAGAAATAATGTGCGCCACCAACCCGCAAGGAGGTGCCAGAAGCCCGCCATCTTCCTGCTCCTCCTTCTACATCCTTTTGACTGGCTTCGTGTTTGCGATTCTTGCCCGCAGTAGCTCTCCAAAGTGACAACGATCACGAGGACGGCGCGCGTCAAGTGTGCAGTCCTCCGAATAAACAGCCTTGACATTCTGACAATAACTCCCAAAACCTCCCTTCAAACCTGGTCATCCCTGTGATGCTCCCTTCAGTCCCTGCAACTCACCGTGCAATTTAGAAAACATCTTGCACCCCGCCTTAAGGCTCCAAATAATTTTGCCTCCCCAACCGGAGTGAACATATATCAATTTGGTATTCCGGCATTCAGGGTTCGGATCGACTCGGCGAACCGCAAGAGGTGAGTGGGGGGGCGGCAGGGTTGAGCCGCTGCTGCTGGAGGTGCCCAGCAGTCAGCCTCCAGAAATGAATCGGAAAGCATTCGCAAGGCTATGCTCCACCTTTACGTCCTCACGTGCAATCCATGCAAATCCAGATGCTCTTGTCCACAACCCCTCCCATGCCCCCCTGGAATCTGGTCATGACCCATATGACCCCAACGTTTACCACCACACATCCGTTGTTCCCTGTTCTTTGTTACACAGCCACATTATCTGGAAAGACATCATATAGAACTGGAAGTCATGGCCGAGCGCCCCACCCTAGTCCATCCAGAACTGCATTGGGATCTGCCATGAATTATTCCTAGATGATGGTACTTTTCTTCATGTTGCTAATTTTCCTACTGCTGCATGCGTTTTGTGGGATGCCAAATTCCGTCGGCTGAAAGCCAAGCTTGGAAGTGCAAAGCACCTTGACCATTGTTGCGAGGACGGTCAAAATTAGTACATGTTTGCCAATCTCCATGCATGTGCTCTATCCCTATAGAATGCAGTGCTTCGGCTGGGGCTAGCGATGTGGGGCAAATATCAGGGCCCCCACAGACACCAGCTAAAATCTCAAACTGGCTCTGCTCTGTGCACCTCAGATTGAGACAGGCAGGACAGCTGGTCTGGCGGCGTGGCAGCAGGGCAGTACTTGGCAGCAGTGTTGGCAGAGGTGCGGTGGCACATCGCAAGTGCTGGAATTCAACCGTATGAGCAATCATCCGCATCCATTCCGGCACCTTGCCTCCGGCCACTCTCGCTGGCGCTCTTTGCTGAAAAGACAGACAGTCAAGACCTGGCAGGATTGTGAATGCATTGGGGTGGCGCAGGACCATGAGGTCGCAAGGACGACATACGAACTTTCGGCAGAGCGTGTGGTCCGCGCGCATGCGCGCATAATCCCCTACACACGATTTCTTTACATGATGAGTCTCTTTTTATTCTTTTGGTGGTCACTTGTATCATGGAGACGCCTCTCTTCCGGGGATATGCAGTGGGATGCAAATTTCAGAATTGTGGAAACGGACAGCGCTAGGATGAGCTCAAACAGAAGTTAAGCCCTTTCCCTCACAAGGCTCTGGCATCGTTCTCGGTATGTGTAGCTGACAATCTGGAGAGAAAGAACTGCTTCATCTCCTTTGGCTCGAGCTGCTACGAAAGATTCAGAGCTTCAAACACCGCAATGATGGAGAATCAAACGGTAAAAAGAACATCGAACGTGAAATGGAAGCTAAGGCTTATGCTGTGGTCACGTATGCACCATGTAATTTTCCATTTTGTTGCTTCCATTTGATTCTTCATTATTGAAGGTACTTTCCCTACATCAAGCCCATGCAAACTCTAAGTAGCTCCATATCTTTGATGGAGAGCACTACGAATCAGGGACACACTCTGCAGCACTTTTACAAGAAGCATCTACAGACAACATGTCTGAGTCCTGCATGGTTTTGCCGTTGTCCAGCAGCTCGTCAATGAGCACCACCTGTTCATGGCTTGTGCAGTCGCACAGCGGTCACACTTGGAAATCCCAGCTGCTGGCTGAAGAGAATGTGGCCTTATGCGGCGCTTTGGTCGTGGTGTCGCAGAACTTAGAGCTTGCAACTTCTGGTCCACTGATTTCGACTGAACCTAGCCGGCCCGCATGTACGTAGTGAAGCTTCGGTTGCTTTGCGTGGCCTGACTGGGAGCGCTTCTCCTTGTACGAGGAGGCCTCATAACATCCCAGTTTGTATCTAGCCCACCGCTAGCTGCATGCATCTTCACAATGACCCACCGCTCTGGCGCCTCGATGAAGTAAACAGAGTAAGGTCCTCAATACGACGTCGCTACAGACTGCACGGGAAGGTTTGAGCTGAGATTGCGGCTTATCAGATTCTTGCCTGAGTCCCTATGCAAACATATCCCACATCGTGTCTTGCTGCCACTAGCTTCATGCTTCAACAGTTGGGAATTTGAGAAACAAACTCTGCTGCGCCACACAAAGCTTGCAGCCCAAGCACACAGGTCGGAGAGAAACATGAAAGCACCCTTCAGGATGGCCACTAATACGATGCCTTGGGGCTGCTCTAAACAAACTTTCTTGATGAGCTGTGATAGAACTCTGTGCGCACCCTTCTCAATGCAATCATGAGGTCGCCACGCTCTCCTTTGCACCAGGTCTCAATCCGTCTTGCCGCAATCCGGACACCAGCCTCTTCAAACAACGACTCTAGCCTTCAACTGCTAACGGGACCAGACGCATTGCCTCTATTTCTTCTTTCTTAAGGATCAGTCTGTAATTCTTCTGATCCTTGCAGATTCTTGTGGCTGCACAAGGGCAGGAACGCAACCATGCGGGATGCAAGTGGGTCCTGAAAGTACTTGGACTCTGCCAGGGGTGGCTGCATATTGCGATCGCCTCAAGTCCGATTCTTACTTTGCTGACGCAATGCCTCTCACATCCTCGTTTGGCGATTAAGTAAAGCACGAAGCGGTGCAAGAAATTCCTCGCTGCGAGCCTTAGGCGCGAAGCAGGGATCAGCACAAACTGCTGGGGTACACAAGCGGTGACTTGTTGCTTGGCTTTACAATCCTTGGAAGCATTCCGTCCGTAATCAAGAAGGATGACTGGCTTCCATATCATTTTCGGATCTCATTCCTCACTCCTGGCAGACCTGCCAAGGTCCCGACTAGCGTGTCCTTCAAGACCTCCGTGTGTTCTCGATGTTTCTCAGCCTGACAAGGCCCAGCCGCCCAGCCCACAAGCAGCTTGGTTTGTGCTGACTCGATCACCTCGCAGGCGAGGATATCGCGGAAAACACCTTTCACCTTATTCTCACCAATTCGAAGGAGTCTCAAACCACACTGCCTTAACGTTTCACTCACGGTTTCGCTGCAGCTTCGTCATTGAGCAAATCTGAGCTTGCCGCCAAGGGAGGGACTGGCAAAACTGCAATGTCCTCTTGATCCAGACGCCTTATGGCTTGTGTTGCATCTGAATGCAGCAGGTCACTTCTTTGAAAAATCTTCGAAAGCGGCTACGCGTGCTCCTCTGGGGGCTGCGCTGCACGTCTGCCATTTCGTTGATGCACACATTGGGATGGGCCCTCAGATACTTGCAAGCAACCTTTGTTCATACACAACTATGAAACTGGCTGCAGCCAAGCAGCAGCGCAGTCAGCCACCTGAGCTGAGAACGTCTCAGACGCCAAGGATGCCACTTTGCGCGACAGGTGCTCGCAGATTACCGGTATGCTGCGTAAGCATTGTGCCAAGACTACAGGACGCAATCTTGAACTTCGAGGCAACGACTCTCAAGTCAAGTTCAACCGTTCTTTGACTGGCAGTCTGCAGCGGAGCCGCTCGTCCACAAATTGCTGCTTGTCAGGCAAGGCCTGTTAGGCAAGGGCATGGGAACACCAGTGTCTCGTGGATGCCACGGGCCCGCGCTGTTAGAAGCAAGGATTTCAAAGAAGCTGGCCTGGCATTTCTGGCAGCTGCCATGCTTCTGGGAGCATCGTGCAACACCGAGCAGTAGCGCTATGCGCAACATGCAACATGTGAGAGGCACGGCTCCGCCGTTGAAGGCAGCGGACCTTGAGCACTTCACGCCAAACAGAACCAGCACAGGCGGCTTAGCAGCAAGAAGCATCGACTGTTGAGGTCTTCCTTATGAGGCCTTCTTGCCTTGACGGTAAACACAGCAAAAGCGCCATTTCACATGTTGGATTGATTAGCCCCACGCGTAAACGCTTCGTCGGTCGCCCAGGTGGCTGCATGGGCTTGCCTTGGTTGTCGAACAAGTAGGCAGGGATCTGCGCAGCCCGTCCCACAACATAGATTCCATTACCCCCCGGCATCTGCTGAGTCCTCTCCAGCACGTCTAATTCCGCGCTGGTCTACATCTGCCGAGCCGTGTTGGCTCAGGCACATGATCAACTGCTGTGAGGCACTCGTCAATGCTTGCAACCACTTAAAATTGGCAACTCCCAAATCTTTGGGGAACTGCCAAATGAGGATCTCGCATCCTCATGACAAAAGTTTGCGCTGTCTGAGGTATGCATCCATCTGTGCGGAAGTTCAGACTGTATCACGACGTCTAGGATGCGATCTATCACACTACTGGGCACGCTACTTAGGCTTGCCCCGGGGACTGCCTTTGGGACTGGCAGCCTCCTTTTGTGGAAACAGCTTCACCCTCAGCATGATGCAGTTCCTATCAAGCCCCGCCTTGCCATACAAGCCGGCAGCTGACATCTGTCGAAACCTCAGCAAAAAGCATGGCTGCTCAGCACGGCTGCTAGAACGAGCTTCCTGAGATAGGAGCGCGATGCCCTTCTCTTCCAAGGAATCCCTGTCTGCAGCTTACAAGAAGTCAGTCAACCTCACATGTCATGCGTGTTTTAGCACAACACCCCGAAGTAAAGCTTAGAGCACATGGACATGACATTTCTACCGACGAACTCAGACTCGCTGGCTCTGCACATAAAATCATTGATATGAACGAAGGGTCCATTCTTTAATACGTCGAGGTTACAAAACAAGGCAATGGAGAAACACGCCTGAGACCCAACTACGATGAGACTTTGTCATGTGGACAGGTTTTGGTTGCCAAATGTTGTAAGCGCCATCCATGAAAAGCCCCAGAAACGGCATGTCACAGAAAGATGACAGCTGCTTGATGGCAGCCCTTTTGATTGCCATGCATGTTTCGGCCCCGGAAAATTGGCCTGACCAGCTCTGCTCGATTGGCCGCAATCGCTTCCCAAAAGTCTGCTTTGCCCTTCGCGCTTTTGACATGGCTCTCAATAGAAATGGGCACTTCCCCAAAGCAGTGCAAGAGCTCCAGCGCATCTGACCTTGATCACAGGTGGTGCGCCATGGTCTCTCATGAGAAATCTGGTGCAGAAGGCTTTCAATCAAGCGACAGGGCCGCATCTGCCAAGACCGGATCCATCCACTCCGCTGTTGGCTGCTGATTTTGCTTTCGGGGCGCGAAGCCCATGCCGGCGGTAACTTCAACCCACTCCTCGTAGATGTTCACTTTCACTCGACCACGGGAAACAATCTCATCCATGTAGCCCACATATTTTGTCCTGGACAGGCCGAAAGCACTTCCAGCAATTTGCGGCGTTTGCCACACAGTAACTGGTTCGAAATGCTCTAAATTGACAAAATTGCTTGTAAACCGAGCAGTCCATGGCCAGGGCTTTGCCAAGGAGACCTTCGCCAGGCTCAGCTCGCTGCCTTGCGTGTCGAGTTTCTCCTGAGCAGCGCTTTTTGCAAAAGGCTAAGTTGGCTCACTGTCACTTGGCTTTGCTTTTGGACAGATCTCCTCAGCTTCCGTAAGCTTCTGCTGCAGCTCACTGGACGTAGCTTGACATTGCTCCAGCTCCTGTTGAGCTGCCTGGTGAACAGCTTGGAGTGAGAGCCTAGGGCCTAAGCTTCTTGTTAGGGCTTTGGGTTGATTGGCCCTTGCTATGCCTAGCCCTCTGACTCCGGCCTGCATGTCCTGTTCAGCCCTCTCGGAAACCTTGCGCCAGTTCTCTGCTTGCTGCTTGGTGGACACTCCCTGAAACAGGAGCTCCCTGAAGTTGAGCAGCATCGGTCGTAAGCCCTGCCAGGATCGAGTCAGGCTGCACTGGAATTGCAACACGGGCCCTTGCAATGACTGTACGAGCCTCGTCGTCCTCATCCAGCTCCGCATCGTTTCCAACAAAAAGCCGCTGCATGTAGGTCATCTGCTTCTCATGCTCCCCGATTGTTACCATCTTCATCCGATCTGCTCCTTCTTTCGCTGCCTGACACTTGTGCTTAACATCTGCTTAACTTGCTAGATTTTGCTATGCACCGGTCTATCGGCATCATGTGTTTCAATTCCATGCCCCGGCACTTTGAGCGTCGAAACGTTAATCTCATCTGCTGATTTTTGCATGCGCTCTTGCATTTCACTGCCGATGTCATGCATGACAGAGCCCAGCTTCTCTTGAAGAACCACGTCTTGGTTCTTGAACTGTTGCGAAACCTGGTTCGCATAGGTTTGAACGCTTTCCAGGACCGTGTCAATTTGACGCTGCTGGTCTGTGGCATACCTGGTGACTTGCTGCGCCATCTTCTCCTCAATCAACTGTGCGATGTTGCTTGTGGCAGCTTTCACGGCCTTTTCCACGACATGTTCGACTGCGGAGAGAAGAACGGACTCATGACCTTGACGCGAGTCCGAAAGCTCGTCGACAAGATTGGAGTACTTGTTCATAGCCTCCCTGAACCTCGCCTGAAACTGTTAAATTGTGAGCTCGCAAGGTGCACACGCTACATAACGTCCCAAACAGCCAACATCTGCTACATGAAGGACAGAAACGAACTCCGAAGTCGTGATGTACTCGTTCAGGAAGCTGATCAAAGAACGGTTGGCATCCTCCAGCTCACTGATGTGGCCCTTCAGCTGCCTGTATGCTGGGGCATGTGAACGTTCACAAATCATGCGCAGCAAGAAGCATTTCTGCGCAAGCCGCCTGACAACGTGGTCATCTGATTTTCTCCATGCTGCAAATTGGGAGCTCCACCCCTCCAGCACCTGTGCCACCACTCCGCTGTCCAAGGCAATGGCAACCTCCTCTCGCACGACCGGTCCTGAGAGACAGGGTGGGCTCATGATGAGACTGCTGCGAGCTACCTTTCGAAGACAAAGACACGGAGATCACTTGCATCTTGGAGAGGCCTTAGATGATGATGAACACCTTTCATTCATGCAACTACGCATCCACAACTAAGATGCTAAGCCTGCTACGACAGGCGCGAACTTGCCCAGGTCCGAGGGGATCGGCGCGAGTCAGCTGCCGGCCCCAAGCCTCTGCCGCGTTCTGCACGCACTGCAGACAGTGCACAGGGGCCAACCTCTTGAGGACCATCAAGCAATAAGCCATGGACCCATGTCGGATGTGGCTGCTGTCCCCACTCTTGATTCGGTCGCCTCCTTTGTTGTCCAGCCGACAAAAAGAGAGACACTCACTGCACATACAGTAAGGTAAGGCTTTAGCTGTGTTCGTTACTGTGGGACTCCCTGCACGAATGCTGTCCTGCGCAGTTTGCAAAGCACATTTGCGCATGCAGCTGTCCGACGAAGTGCAAAGTATAAATACCTAGCCTATGATGTTTCCGGGACGACAACCATCAGAATGGCATCTTGGCCTTTTTTGGCACACGAAAGGATCTATGTTGGCTGCCAGCTCCTGTGTCAGCTTGTGCAGAGTTTCCTGCAGAAACCTGTTCGACCTTTCGGGGGCAGTGCAGCAACAATGAGCAGCATGCTGATCTCGTGGTTTCCTGAGTGCTTGACTGTGGCCGCGCATGGCCAAACCCCGGAGAAGACCATGGATCCATCAGGAGGGATGCTACTGGTCGTGTCTGTACCTGTATCCTGTTCTTGAAGTATGAGTTCCGCCACGTCCAGTCTCAGTGTGTCTGACTGGCACTTTTCTTGCAGTCGCACTGACGCATGACATGTGCCCATGTCATGTGTTGTTCGTTGCCAGCAGATTCTGGGCTAGATCATTGCATAAACAGTTCCCGAAGCCTTGACGAATCGAGCATGCATTCCATGCCCGTTCCAAGCCCCTGACAAAGCGGTGATCTCGGCGGTACCAAGAGGTCGGCCACCATGGCTAGCAAAGCCCTTTTGCTGCAGATTCTATGTTTGGAGCGGTGTCTTGTGAGGAAGCATTCTTAGACACATGAAAATGGTAGGAGCTTATTACAAGTGACAAAGGCCGAGCATCACTGCGGCAAAGGGTTAAGAAACTCAAATTGGTCAGCTGATGTCAAGTGGCTACCCTCCGTTCCATCGATCACTAGAGTGCTAACGCTGAGAACCAGCAATTTTGGGTCATCTGCCACCAAGGCACATGTCAAATCCAAGACAAGTGTAGCAGCAGGGTCTCACGTTGTGGTATCGCTGCAGCAGCCGCTGTAGCTCAAGCTTTCTTGCCTGCTTCTGCTCCTCGCTTTCTAGGCTACAGGGATTTGGTAGTTTCCCAAAATAGGGGGGCCCCAATATAGACCCCAATATATTATAGTCCTTATTATTGGGACCCCCAAAAAGGTACCCCTAATTTTGGGAAACCCCCATTTGCACTTTTCAGAGTCTCAAGGGCGTCGAGTCCTCCCGGCCGGAGACGATGCGCTTCGTCAGGCCGGTCATTTCCAAGGACTGCTTGTGCAGGAATTGCTCCTGTGTTTCCCTAAGTTTGGAAACCCACAAAACAGCCGCTGCTCTGCTGCTATGGCAGTCCTCTAGGCTGCGAATCTTCGTCTCACGCTTGGCGCTCCAAGCTTCTCTCTCCTTTGCCTGCAAGCTGCTGCGCTGCTGGAAACATCTGGAAACCACCAACAAAAATGACTGATCAGCAGCCACGGGGCCAGCCTAACATGCATTCTAATGGCTAGTCAGCCCCTGAACTTCTGAGATGAACACACAATTTGGCATGACCAAACCCGATTCAGCCAACCACGAATCTCTGCTTTGTAGTGGGCACATGCAACAACTTTTGCCAAATTCACTCGAAGCGGAAGGGCCTCTACCACATCAGCTTGTTGCTTCGTTTTCGCAGCCTCGGAGTACCTGAGTTGATCAACTCTTGGTGCTGACCTACGCCGCCCGCGCCTGTGAACAAGTCCAACACTTCTTCATTTTGGCCAAGGTGTCCTGGGCTGTGAGCCGTACTTAGCTAGGCAGATTAATTACAGAACACAAGCCCCTCTTACTAAGCTCCTGAATCTTTCTCAAGTTGAGCAGATCCTTGCTGAACCGCGGATTTCGAGGCTCTGTCTCCATCTCAAACTGCACCAGGGAAAGCAAATCCAACTATTCGCTGCTAGGACCAGGTGGAGATCTCTGCCTTCTTCCGTGCTTCTGCAAACTCTTGGTTGTGCCTTGCAAAGTCTGGAGTGTCATGCTTGGAAGAAGCTTCGTCTCTTCCGAGCCTGTCTTGAAGCTGCGACTGCAGGCTGGCAGCATGAGCTTCAAATTCTGCAACCTCACGGGAAGCTGCATTTAAAGCCTGGCTGAGGGACTCTTGGCGATGCCTTGCATCTTTCCTTAGGCTTTAGAGATTGGGGTTTCAGGATTAGTTTGTTTTTGTGTTTTGCATCGGCCGTTTACGTCTGCACGAGGTTTAGGGGTTAGGGTTTAGGGTTAGGGTTTAGGGTTTTCAATGTCAAGGGTCCAGACCTTCTGATCCCAGTGCTGGTTGAACTCCTGAAGCTCCTTCATGTGCGCCTGACCCCAAGATACCCCAACCACAACATCTGCACACATGCAAAACCTGACACATGGTCGCAGGCAAGAGCAGTGTGCTTGATTTGTCTTGCTCTGCCTCTTCTACTCCCAGGCGCTGTGCGAGCTGCCGCTGTCGCAACGCCTGCGTTGTCGGCTTCGTTTGACTTGCTGTCCGTCGTAAGGCAACTTGCCTCCCTTCTCTTGGCGTCCGCTTTTTCTTGAAGCAACTCCAAGCGCTGCCTGAAGTGGTGAAAGGCTTCTCATGAGTTCAAAATCACTTACACACTGTCGAGGTCAAGGCTTTACTTGCTCAGCATCATCGTACTTGCCCTTGCAGCTTTGCAAGAGGATCGGTGACTGGTGCGAAGCTGCTTCAGCTGCCCTGCCTCGAGCTCGAACTGTCTACGCTGATGGTCAAGTGCCTGGCGGGCCCAGGAGGCTCAGAGACGCCAAGCTTGCAGGACATGGCCTCTGCACATGCATCGAGGTCACCTTCCTCACTGTTAATCACAAATTGGTCAGACGCCTGACGGACGAGTACACGAAGACACTGGAATCCACTGACTATTCTTGTGCTGCCGCAACCGCTCCGCGACCGCT
Organism: Symbiodinium pilosum; assembly: GCA_905231905.1. Lineage (NCBI taxonomy): Eukaryota > Dinophyceae > Suessiales > Symbiodiniaceae > Symbiodinium > Symbiodinium pilosum. The sequence goes on along the minus strand of CAJNIZ010005814.1, from coordinate 102,343 downwards.
CCTCAGCCATGCGCGTGGCGGCCCTTGCAACGAAGGAAGTTGGGGTGGGCTGAAGCCAGAGTGTTGTAAACAGCCTGATTGAGCTGCAACTGCTGGAACAGCCTGAAGGAAGCAATGGCTACATCGCATAAGGAGACATCAGCATTGAACAAGGACTGCAAAACCCAGCCTGGACAGTACTAAGGTGCACAGCTTCGCGTCAGCAGCTTTGAGCCAATGAGCCACGCTGCTACTGGCCGGAAGCTGGCCTTTAAGACGCGGCCACAGGTTGACTGCCAGCCAACATCATACCAAAACACAGCGCAAAAGCAGATGGACACGTGTGTTGCCGTCAAGTTGTGTGAGACTCGTACTGGAACATCTTGGACACGGTGCCACAGCTTTGCAAATGGGATCTATGTGCGCGGGTTAGTTTGTAAGGCACGTCCAGGTGACGACAACTAGATTCTATGCGTGTGAAACAAGTGAGACCACCTGAGAACAGCTTTTGAGGCTGACTCTGGTGAGATATGAGCCATGCCCTGATGAGGTCAAGCGAGGGACTTCGGTTGATAGGCGGATCAAGGCCGGAAGCCCTCTTCATCCCCATCAAGCGATGCCTGCAGCATGCATCCGAAAGCTCTCTACATCGCAAACGTACCTTGCCATGCAGACGGTTCCTACCTCAGCCGCCTTTTTCACAAGTGCCTCACCAGCAGTGCTCTACAGCCACTCCTCAGCGTTGTCGATGAATCTAAGGTCAGAGCTGCGCAATGCTCGTCGAAGTTCAACATCCCCCGAGCCTGGGGGAGACACATCCAGCAAGCACGAACTGGGAGCCATGCAAGCCCAGACCAGCACTTTCCAAACTACATCCCTTTCCAGGCTCCAGGCGATTCCCAGCATGGCCACAGACACTTCTTCATCCTTCTGATCCGCTCCGGCCTTGGCAACCTGCGCTTCTAAACCATCTTTTTCTGAGAAGCGGAAAGATTGCATAGGAATGGCCCATCACTGCTGGATAAGCGTAGGTTGTCCCAACTTGCACGGCACTCTGGCTAACGGCTAACCCAATGAAGAATCCGTGCATCGGAAACGTTGTCCAAGTGCGAGTCCCAAACCGCTGAGCAAAAGCTACAAGCCTGATGTGTGCTTGATTCTTTTTTGCCTTGCAGTGAGGTTCAAACCCGCATCAGCTGAATTCCAACAGCGTCCAATCTGGCAAAATGTGACCTTGCTCTGTGGTAAGGGTAGCATGCTGGGTACTTCATGATACCAGAGGCTTTGCCGGACCGGATTGCAAGGATAACATACACAGCCTACTCTCTGCAGCCTCATGGCGCAGACTGGTGCTCACCACAAGGTTCAGCAGACAAAAAACATGTCCAAAGACCCAGAAACTTTTGGAGCCAATGGAGCCGGGTTGGGAGCCAGGAGGACTGTTACGTCTCTCACAATGCTCTGACTCTAACAGAATTTGTCGAATTGATTGTGTTTATCCTGTAAGTGTTGCACCGGCAAGCATTAAAGATCTGCTCCGGGTCACAGGAGGAAGCGGTACAGACGCCTGACGCTGAAGATTGGCCCTGGCAGTTGAATCTTTCGAGGATGCACGGCTGACATCGCGGCTGACATTTGTAGATGCTGCCGTGGAGGCACTGCCTGCACTGATGTTGCTAGACATTCGCCGGTAGCCATCTTTGGAGATGCTCTGCTTGCTAGACGATCGCCGCTGGCTCAGGTCCAGCAGTTCTTGCACCGGCTCGTCTATTTCCTTCTCCTCCGGCTCTTCACGCTCTAGCTTCCGCGGCGACTGCGGCACAACCTGATTGACGAAGAGATCTCCTTCATTGGGAGGTCGAAATGACTCAGGATCTGGGATGTCTCTCCATGGGTCTAAGACTTCCGCTGGCTGCCGGCAATTGTCCTCGAATGCCTCGCCAAAGGAGAGTTGCCGAACACGCCTCTCCCGCTCGGACCAAGGCAAGACCTGACGTGAGCGAAGCTTGTCCAAGTCATGCCCATAGCGTCGCAGGTCTTCCTCCGTAACGTGGATGTAGTTCTTGTACTGTGTCCCGTTGTCAGCCATGGAAATGATGTTGGTATTGCTTAGACGCGGCTCGTGGATGGGCGAAGGCATCGAGTCCGGGTCCAGCACCGCGGGCTGAGACTTGCTCTTCCGCGTGCGTTTACCATACTTGCCACCCGGTCGAAAGGACTTGCCGTTGGGCCGCACTGGCTTACCACCTGAGTCCTCAATGGCCACCTGCTGCATTGGCAACGCAGTACCGGCGAATCGCATCGTCCCCAAGGAGCTGCCAACAAATGCGCTGAGTGGGCCTTGCGCCGGAGACGTTTACATGACACGTGCCGAGTAAGAACTCTCCTACAAATGACAAGTGTATGTTGCAATGACGGGCTTTTGCAGATCTCCATGTCGCTGAACGATGCCCTAACCTGCAGAGCCTGCAGCACGCTCATGTCCAAGCAAATGGAAATCATCTGACCGACGTTACTAAATCTGGGAAAAAGGTCAGCAAGTGTCAGCAAAGCAAGGGGAAGTGGGCTCCTCCATCGCCTTTGCGAACTGGTCCGCAGCTTCATCGAAGCGACCATCGGTTGCGTTCACCTCTCAAGAAGGGGGTCGCAAGTGAGAAGCTGACTGCTAAACACCCTGATGTTGGCCTGCCCTAGCCGATGATACGCGCTCTTGCTCACCTCTTTGAGGGTATGCTGCGCAAACCTCAGCTCCATCCGAAAACCGCCATATATATGGTCCTGCGCTCTGCG
>CAJNIZ010005814.1:62611-99339 GCA_905231905.1 Symbiodinium pilosum | reverse complement strand
GGGGGGGGGGGAGCCCGCCGGGGCGCGACCATATACAGCATTCTGCGCAGACATGCATGCGACAATTGGTGATGCAGGGGTCGAGCTTGCGGTCACTGCTAAAAAAAGAGATGCTGACTTGACCTGTGCTTAAACGCATCTGAAGGAGATGATCTAGGAGTCCGTGCTTGTTGTCAGCAGCAGCTGCTTTCTGGCGCTGTGCCGAGCTAAGATGATACCTGCGAGTCCAGCACAATCTTCGAATCACACAGCTAAGGAATGCATCTGCTGCAAAGGTGGGATTGGCGCACTGCAGGCAAATTCGACTCGTCTGCAGGTCACCCTGAGCTGCTGATGCAATGCCAAGGTTGCCGACCTTGGATTGCAGCCCGGACTTGTAGCTTCCTGTGCTGGGCAACTTCAGATGATGCATGGTCTGTGCCGATTCAGCATTAGGCAATGAGGCTGTGACCGTAAAGCATTGCGCATCCTGTGCCGACCCAACTGTTGATATGTCAGATACGGGTACTCCTGAATAAGTTTCTCTTCAACAGACTTGTGCAGTACGCATAAATCAAGGATGCCGAGCATCCTTGGAGCCCATGCGATTGGCGTACTCAATCGCATGTTGGTGATGGATGGCTGCATGCTCTGACAAGCCCATGGCCTGAGCTCAGAAAAATGGCCGGCATGGTCAAACGAAACCCTTCGGATGTCTTCGTGCCTGGAAGACAATGCCCAGGTTTGTGTGAGCTATCAGCCGACCAGTGCCATCCTCAACGACGGAGGATGGTATCCAGCTTGCTTGCGAACAACACACGGCAGCATCTGTCTGATGATCTGAGATTGCAACTGCCAGTTCAAGGTGCTTGTTGTGGTACTGAATGGCTTCATCGTACTGCCCTTGGTATTTTGGAAAAAAAGAAACAAGTCTTGACAGAGTTCAGACTGGGCTTTGAATGCTATGACATCAGCATCTTGCAAGCACACTTTTTCATACCATCTGAGACATTCTGCTTGCAGAGATATCCCCCTGACGTGCAAGTTTGCCCAGCCCCTATACCCAGAATTCAATCCCACAGCCAATGTAGTGCTTGCAGGTCTTTTCTATGTTTGTTTTTACTGGTGCTAGGAGCTAGGCAGCCTCACCCGCCCACCGCAAGTGACCGTCGGCCAAAGACACAGCAGCTGCGTGCACCAGAAGCGGCAAGCAGGCTGCGTTGCAGCGCTTGCCATCTATGTCAGTTACCAGCTCCACCAGTATGTCTGGGGCAGTGCCGGCTTGTGCTGAGCCAACCATCAATTCCAGGGAAACAAAAGAGGAGGAGTCAGAGATCCTTTGCCAAATAAATGCCACCCGCCGCACATGAACAAGGCAAGACAAATAGCAATAAGCTCTGAACAGGCCCTTTGTTCAGGGCAAGCGGAGCCGTCGGATGTGTAAGCCAAATTACTCCCCCAAACTAACTCGCTCACATGAAGAGATCCCTTTAATGTGGGCGTTCGAATACACAGAACGTCTGAATTAGATGTATCCTCAAAGTAGTCTCCAGAATCTGCTTTCAGCCCTATTCCGTGGCAGGAGGTTTTGTTGAGAGGCTTGACTCTGCAAGGCCCGGGGTGCTGTTAGACATCTGCCATGCCAAATCAAGGCTGATGCTCAACAGCTTTGGTGATTGGAACAAGGAATGAGGAATTCCGTCAGGCGTTGCTCTCTAGAGCTCATGACAATCGAAAGATGCGACTGAACCTTCCAATAAAAATGCGCGGCTCCAGACAGCTCTGCCAAAGGCAAGAAACATCAAAAAATGGAAACTTTGTGTTCCATGACCAGAGTCTTTTTTCACTCCAGTTACGTACCATCCGCCCCCATCACCACAGGTTATCAGAGCGGCGGCCACCAGAATGCGCTCAGAGCTGATAGAAACAGCTCTGAAAGATTAGCTACTTGGAAATTCTCCGAAAATTTGAGCAGATTCAGTTTGTGGCAGCGACTTGGCTTCTGCTGCGAGAACTGCCTTGAATTACATTGGCACAGCGGCAGCAAAGGCTTGAAGTGCTCCAACCTGTGAGTGTCCCTTGCTGTTACAACACCTCGTCGCTTTGAGTTCTTGCCTACAATGTTTTGTTGCAGTGTCCTGGTGCTGTCTCCCCAATGTCCGCTTCTGTTGGTGCTTCTCTTGCCTGCACCGGCCATGCCAGCCCACTTCAATATCTTGAATTCCTAATGACCGGAATCAAACCACTCATCATTAGGATCAAAAGCGTGGAAATGTTGTAGCCCATATTTGGGCAACTTTCACCTTCCACCCAAAGAGGTGGATTGAGGAGGAAAAGATTGCAACATCCCAAGGCGCTCAGCGCACTTAGTCATTCTCAGACTCAGGACCAGATCGTTGGCTCATCCAACTCGGCGATGGACCTAATGATGATCGGCTTCTCCCGGGTGCTGGCATAGGCATCCCTAGCACAATGAGCCGGAGTTGCAAGGACCTCCCCAGCGCAGATAGGCACGTCTGGTAGCGCATCATCGTCCAAGTCCACCTGAAACTCTGACATCTCGCTTCCGCACTGCATGCTGCCGATTGTCTTCAACGAGGACGTGGCAGTGACGAGGTCTTCCATGTCAGAGCACACCGTGGTTTCGTCAAGGTCACGAGACTGCTGCTTATGCATGAAGGGCTTCTCATCGCAGGGCCGTCCAGTGGATGCTATGACCCGAAGTGCCTCAAGCTTAGTGTGCAGAGGCACACACTCCTCAGTCACTGGATGGCTGCGGGCCGTCTCAAACTTCTCGGCTGTCTTTGCTAAGTGCTCAAGGACTCCGACTTGCGACTTAGCCCCTTCCGCGTCCAACTGGAACCTGGTGTCCAGCTTGTTCTTGCCCACATACCCCTCGGGAAAGGTGATACTGAAAGAGACCTGGAACGGTGGCAGTCCGTTGACGCGGTAGGCCATGGCTGAACTATGCATGCAAGGTGCTCGGGGGCGATCCAAGTAGTGTTTACGAATCCTTTTCATCTACCTATGCGCTCTGAAGCATCTTGCTGAAGGTACTGACGCACGTGATGCGGCTTTCAATCAATATGCTGTTGCCCTGCTAGAGCAAACTGAGCCGCGAGTCAGCGTGCCCGATCGCGCATAGTAGAGTCCTACCACATGCTACCAACTTGTGCATCGATCCTGACCAGAATGAGGATCTGGCCCATCTTGAAGCAGTCGATTCCCAAGCAGTTGTAGGCCAGCGCCTCCAGGCTTTAGCATCTTCGGGGCTGAGAACAGCACTCTGAACTCATCTGAACTCTTGCCCGGTACGTTTCCACCTGGGATGAGAGGCGATTCAGGCGCACAGGTCGGGAACAAGAGGGTGGCGAGTTAGGAACAGGCAGGAGGCTTAGTCAGAAGGAACGTGGGGATGAGTCAAGAACAGGAAGGGAGGTGAGACGAGAATGAACAGGGGGCGAGTCAGAAACCCCAAACTCTGAACCCTCTTGAACAATTCGTCCTGCAGCCCTGAGCCTGTTCCCCGCCTTGGTTTGTTCTGTCTTGCCGACTCTTGTTTGACTGCGGCCCTCGTCCATTTCTGACTTGCCCCTGCTCTGTTCTGAGCTAATCCGTTTTCGACTCGGGGACCTTACGGTTGACTCGGCCAACATCCTACCTATCCAAGCCCCCTCTCAGCTGCCCAATACAACATGCTTTTGCTTCAAAGCCCAGCCCGAGCTCTAGATCCAGCCCAGTTCCGTGAAAAATGCTGGGTGCTGTCTGGCAGGGTTCTGCTGTAGAGATATCTGCATCTGCTCCTTCTGCTTCGTCTCCAGCATTGCTGCTTCAGCAGCCAGCTTGAGCTTCTTGTCAGCTACTTGCTTTTAGAGATCTTGCCCACCTCCTCCAACTCCAACATATCCGCTTCCAATTTGATTTCATCCTCTTGATTGCAAGCTATCTTCTTGCTTTCCGTGATGACATTCTCGGTCTTCAAGGCTACAAGTCGAATTATGCCGTTACGAACCTGACCGCTCGTTTCAGACAGCAACTGGCAGCCATTTGTTGGAGACTTCCTTTGAGGCGTTGAACCTACCCTTTGAACAGCATCGAATGCAGCATGTCTGAGGCAACCCCTGCCATCTTCAATCCCAGCCGTTATTTAGCAAGGCCAAGGGCAAAGTGTCCTTACGTTTCGACATCCCCCTTTCCACTGCCTTGCATAGTAGCTTTCGCGCACACACACGCCGCTCAAGCGCCTGACTTTGTCTCGTCTTATCATGTCAACCTGCGTAGATGTCATAGTCGTTGTTTGCCGGAGATGTGACATGGATCCTGTGTTGGCGCGCGATGCCGCATACAGCTGGATGCTGACGATTTACTGAGAGCAAGGATCTTGTTCGACAGCGCGGAGCAAGGTGAGCGAGCAACAGGGGGAAACTCGAGACTTGCTCATGGAGAAAGCTTTGCCCATGGACACCTGCCTCTCCCTGCGTGTTCTTTGAGGTGATGCACAAGGCCAGAAACTGCTTGTACTTCTGGATGGCCTGATGACAATCATGTGTGTAGTGCACACTTTGACATTGCAAAGCCAACAAGAGATTCAGACACGCCTCGCCTCGGGATACATGGCTTGATTGTCGAAGACAACGCCCATTTTGTGATAGGCCTGCAAAGATGATTTGCATGGGGAACAGGACATGATTGCGTTTGACGAGGAGCCTGCAAAGCCTGGTAGACGTTGCCAGAGCGGCTAGCCTGTTGGGTCGATTCTGCCGCTGACAGTTCCATGTGGCTCCAGCGCAAGTCCCAGCAGCAGAGTCTGCCAACATCTTCAGGTCCGCAATCTGCTGCCTGGCAGCTCTATGCATCCCTTCCACTGGACTGATAGGCCCATCATGATTGGGCTCGTCTCCTGCTACTTCACCACACATCTACCGGAGAGGTTGGTGTGTGACCGTGTAACCGTAACCAAGAAGAAAGAGGAACCACAAAAAGGAACGCACGAACCTCCACAAGCGCGTCAGATATGAAATGCAAGTTGTTGTAACTGCTCGCTGCTTGTGAGCTTCACCAAAAACGTGATTTTGAAGGGGGGTTGGTGGGGGGGAGTCTTCATTTTAAAGCTTTTGGGGCTGGAAAGCTCTAAAACGGTGACTCCCCCGCAGGTTGCACAGCCCCACCAAAAGTGAGATTCCTAAGCGGGGTTGGTGGGGAGGGACGGCTTTGAAATGCTGGTCATGCTTGTCGTGGCTGTATCCTGCAACAAGACCACTTCACAGCCACCATCGTGGCAAGGTTGTGACCTTACACTTATTCCAGGAATCCTGTTACTGTTCCAGAAATCTTGTTCCGGTTACCACCATGTCTTTCCATCTATGCAGTGCCACGAGGCCCTGCCTGTAATCGTTAGCGGTTCTTGACATCTGCGCTTTCCGGCGAATCCTCCGGACCTGAGCTGCTCTGGAGGAAACACGGTGCTTCCCTGCGTTTTTGAAGGGCCCCTCGCATAATTCGCAGGCATCGGAGCCTGAGAAGTGATCGCCTGAAGCTGCGAGCTGCGAGTCTGAGCTTTCCAGCAGTGCTGACTAGCTGTGGGCCTTTTTGCTGGTAGATTTCAGCATCTGGCTGCCTCCACCTGGACAGCTCAAAAACAGCTAGCTTGCGCAACTTGTGCTTGTAATGACCAAGACCGCAGGGTCTTCAGAACAAAGTGCCAGGCTCCTTTGTAATGGCCTTTTCGTATGCTGGCTCTGCTCCTATTTTTAGTGTCAAGAACAGCATCCAGAGGGGAAGAACCTGTTGGCGTCTTGCCATCGGAACTTCCCATTCATTGGGGTTAAATGGGGTTAGTGTGGCGGACAGAAACAAGCCCAAGTATCTAAAGCAGAGCTCACTGTGTCGCATTGATTTTGACCTAGGTGCAAAAAAACACAATAGCATGTCATCTTGGCAGCCAGTCGCTCAGCCCCCAGCGAGGCTCGCATCGAGCGTTGCAGGTGACCTGTTGGTTTTAAAGCAGGTCGCTGGAAAGCCGGCAAGCCTGCAAGGCATCTGCATTGTTCTGCGTCCGCTCAGCTCCACACTTTTCCTGAAATCCCCAGGTAGGCGAGGCCAGAATTTTCTCCAGCGACCCCTGCCATGGTACAAATGCAAACGTTGCGTTTTCAAGCTCATTCAGGTCTTTCCTCCTTGGCGAGGAAAGTGCTGACAACCACTGCTGCCAAGGCCAGAGTAAGGAACACTGTGAGGAGGACCTTCAGCCAGGAATAAATAGCGAATGCAACCCTCTGTGCCAACAAAGCTAGCGGTATGGCCCCAACGACGCCCTCTACTTTGTCCACCTTTCCAACCTGTCATCTTGTTTTCACAAGCACTGTGCGGCTTCGACAGCCTTTCGTGATCACTGGGGGTCGGGCTTTGCGAGGGCCTTCGCCTGCCCTTGCTCGCGCTGTCCGGCTGCGGAGCGTCGCAGTGCCCACCATGACATGGAAGGAGGGCGGTGCACTGCTTACTTGGCATTACTCTTATCTTTGTTATTCGTATGATTCCTATACTCCACTATCATTCTTGTCAGTATTCAAGTGTTTATCACTGTCCGTGTTCTTGTTGTTATGGTTTTCTGACTGAAGCTTGTGCTTGCTGATTGTGTGTTGCTGGCTGGTTGTTCCGTTATCACTTAGATTCCGCAGGCCCAAGCTTGCTGCACTGTGCAAGTTGAACAGGAACATTGAAGTTTGTGCTTGCTTCTGCTTGAGCTGTCTGCATCTCTGCTAGTCAACCCGGCAGCACACACCAAATGCAGCTCACCTCCAAGCAAGACCCGCGATCTTCCATCAGAATCCCTATATCGCATATCTTCAGTGAACGGTTCTCCAGCCTCGCGAGGGCGAAAGTGATCGTGTTTCCACCTCACCTGCAGCCACTGGTACAACAATTAGCTTCAAATACAGTTCTCCTCTCTGCTTCTGACTTCCCAGGCCATTAAAGGCAGACGGACAAATCTTGATTACTACAGACCGGGATGAACATGTCTCAACCCAGAACATAGTGGAACCATTAGCAGAAAATCCATGCGTCCGCATGAAGCCCCAGAGCCTTCACCCCAACAGACTACTCGCCCGACTGTGCTCCTGCAGTCTATTGATTCCTTGCTTCAACCAATTTAGGTCCGGCCTTGATTTGAGTCATCAGCACAAGCTGCCTGTTCAACTTTGAGTGATTGCTCCAGAGAAACGCTGTGAGTACCCACAGTCAGCTCATTCAATTCAAGATGCCATTGACGTGCCTCCAAAGTTCGGCAGGGTGTGTTGTATTGCCATGGTGTCGAAGCACGCTGCAATGTCATGACCTGTGGCACAGGTTTGCTACAAGTAAGCGGCATGCTCATTGCGGCTGTCGGCTGCCAAGGTTCAGACGTTAGGCAGGAAGCTTGGAGCATCCAATGCCGTGATGTTGCGCAAGGCCTCCGCTGGGTCATCCTGCACGCGCTGTCGACGTCTTTGTTCTTTTTCTGTCATAGTGCTGAATGCGAAGACTACGCATGTTTTACTGATATTTGTGTGCGCTAGCTGCACGCGCCGTTCCTTCGAGTTGTGAAGGCACAGGTGGCCCAGGTAGCCGAATCGAGCCTTTCGAGGTGGGCTGCAGTGGAGAGCAATTTTAAGTCCAGTGCCACTGCAGCGCTCCCTAATCCGGCCTGCGAAGTTGGCAAGAACTTGGAGTTTGAGTTCTTCTTCAGGCTCCGGCCCTTGCAAAAAGAAGAGCTTGACAGCTCAGCCTGTCTTCACCAACCCCATGAGCCCGCAGCTTCCGGTGATCTAGAGCCAGAGATCTGCAAAATCAGGCAAGCACCCGGCTGCGATAACAAAGGAGGCCTAGCACTTTCACCCAGCCTCTGGCAATGTACTTGACATCTATAGAGATCCTCCGAATCGATAATTCTCATGCAGGTACATGGTGACATGCCAGGGACAGGAGGACACACGCATGAACGAATGCTTGTTTCAGGCACCTCTTCTGGACAGCTGCCGGCACGTCAGCGGCCCAGGTAAGCAAATCGGCAATTCATGGCAAATCCTTATTGGAGGTCGTTGCCTTGAGCCCGCTGTCTTTCAGGAATGCCTGAATCATGTCTCATCCTTTCGGATGAGTCCTGGGTGATTGCCTGATCGATTTTTTATCTTCTCAGCTCACATAAGCGCATGGTCCAAACATATCGCAATCCAGTTTGCCCCTGACAAGCTTACCTTCGGAACAGGCCACCTTCGCAGAACAAGAACCTTCTTCCGACTTTTCATCTTAAAACTTCAGAGCAGAGACAATCCGAGTGTCACTTTAATCAGGGGTCAAGCTGCAGCCTACGCGAGCGTAGGCTTCAAGAAACGGTATTTCAGGTCACAAAAGCCTGAAGCTCCTACAAAACCAACGAATTCAGGAATGATCCGCTAAGCAGATGTCGGTGACAGCTCTTCGTCCTGGTAATCCAACTGAGAGACAAAATCGCAGAAACCTGTCACAATGTACCCTTGCAACCTCGCCAGCAGCGTCCGCCAGGTTGGCATAACCTGCCATTGCCAAGCATCCAAGCAAATTGTGTGGCCTACATGGCCTACAGGCCCAGTTGCTGAGGATGGCACTTTTCTGCCACTCCTTCGACGGGATCTGATTTACAGGCCAGAACAGGACCTGAAGTTCTAGCTTTGTGGCAACATGGACGGACAGCCATTCTGCGTAAGGTGGTAATGCAGCAATGTCATGTGGAGGTTCTGAGTGCTCTGGCGGTGGTGTCCGGAAGGGCGCCGTACGTCGAGAGCTCTTGGAGCTTTTCAGGCGAAGGCTGGCGCGCAACTTCCGCAACATGTGAACGTCTGCCAAAAACTCTGATGCTGTCCGACCTCCGGTGGCTGAAGCCCTGCCAACCTGAGAGTAAGACTCATCTTCTTCTCCTCCTCTTCCTTCAGAAGGAGCACTTTCCGGCTCAGGGCAGGTCCATGCGTGCTGGAGGCACTCGGCCGCCTCAGCCCCGCGTGATTCCCTTCAAGTGTGGTCTTGAAATGTACAGCAGCTGGAAACATCAAAAGAATTGCAGCGAGTCTGTCTCGGGCACGGTACCGTGCCACGCTTCGCTGGCTGCAGCGACAGCAGCTGTGCCACCAGTTCTCTGCACGGACCACTGACGTGGCACCAGTACCTGCCAGAATGTGCCTGCTGGGGTCGGAACCTGCAAAGGCCCTGTGACAAAGAAGACTCGCGCCTCTCGTCAAACTCTGGCTGGGTGAAGCGAGAAGGCGGCTCAAATGGCGCATACCCAGCGAGGAGCCTGCAAAAAACGGCAACACCTGCAATGCGGCCAAGCTCAGCCAGCTCGCCTGAAGAGGATGAGGCCGACTCCAAACAGGTCCAAGTTGAAGCTGTGGCTCTGCTCTCCCAGCATCTCCGGAGCAAACCTAGGCGGGTTTTGGGCATTCTGCGCGGGAAGGACGCAACCAGTTGGAAGCTCAGGCTTCTTCCAGCCATGTGTGCCTTTCAGCTGCTGATAGGTGAAAACTCCTGCTTCAGAACCAAGAAATGTTTGGGATGAGCAAAACGCAGGCTCAGTTGCTTGACACATGTTGTTGGAATGCATCAATCTCCCGTAGAGAGCTCGGTGTTAGACCTCCAGGCTGGTCTGGGTACTCCGCGAAGCCAAAATCGCAAAGCTGAACAGCAAAGCGTCCATCGACTCCTGAGCTTCTGCCAACACTTTCATTCCCAGAGGCGGCCGAACATTATAGGGGGTATCGGTGTTGGGTTTCCCTTATTGATAAACAGTGTTTAAGTGAAACTGCATAAGCCATGGCCGCCCGAAGACTAGTTCCTTACGTGGAGATTAGCGGTGGCGGCTCTCCTTGCGAAGCGTGGCCCAGACAGGCATTGCAGCGCTTTGACATGAAGGCCTATCCTCCTTGTGCGGTCATGTGGCTGAATTGCAAGAAGTTATGCGGCTTGATGTCGCCGTGCAGGAGATCTGCGAGCATGCAATTGCCAATTGCCAGGCCACCACACACCACAGGCTTGCTCAAAGCTAGGCCCCTTGCTTGCCACTGTGTGAATGTGATTGAGGGCGCTCCTGAAGAAGGGCAGATAAGCGCGAGCGCCGCAAGCCATGTCATCGCCGGTCGCCGTCTTCTTACGGAGCAGAAAACTGTTGGGACATCCGGCCAAGCTGCAACAGCTGCCCAGCGCAGTTTCTCACCTCCTTCTCGCAGTAAGTCTGTCCGTACCTCTAGCGCAGGCTCTAGCATGTAGCTCCCAAGCCCTGCATCTGATTCTGTTATCATAAAATAAAAATGGCTTGCGCACCGCATCAGCTCCCATAAGTCGCCATCTCACGCAACAGGAGGTGGCAAAGACAAGACAGGGAGAAGCAAATGCCATAGGGCATGACAGAGCTGTTGTGGGCTGCCTGGGGCGTAGGGGAACACCAACAGGATGGCCGATGCTAGCTCCTTGCTCGAAGACGCTGCCAAGGCTAAACATCTACTGTTCATCGATTGCTGGCGTCAATGCGGTGCAGCTCCGAGGTCCTCCGCGTAGAGGAGCTGCAGCAGGTGAGAATGTCTAAAGCACATGAGAACAGCTGCATCAGACTTGTATGAGATGGCGCCGGTTGTTTCACTTCCACGGCTGTGAGCAGGAAAGTCACTACCTTCTGAAGTCAGATCAGAACCCATCCCAAATTTGCTACAAGTATGCATCTTCAACGTGGAGATATGTTTGAGGTGTCCCGGAGTATTTTACGGCATTGATCTCCAACGTCCACAGCTCAAAGGTTTTCCAAGTTCGAGCAGCAGGTCAAACAAGCGAGGTGCTGGAAGCCAAGTCAGGGATCCGTCAAGGGTGCCCCTTGTCGCCTACTTGCTCCTCAGTTTACAGCATGATCTCGCACGACCTGGACAAGCAATCCCGGGAGAACGGAGGCCTCATGCCGTGGATTTTCAGCCAGCAAACCTCGCGTATGGGGATGACACAGCGCTGGTGGCGGGCACGGCGGAAAGGGTGGAGCAGTTGTTGTAATTGGTTGAGACGACGGCATCTCACGGCGACCTCCAGCTCTACTGGGACAAGTCCGAATTGCTCAAATCGCCCACCTCACAGAAACATAGTTTTCAACCAACATGGTGAAGGAGGTGGATGACCCGAAGCACCTGAGTGTTTTCCTCTCACGGAACGGCACGACGCGGAAGGATGTCACCGAACGTCTGCGTAAGGCCAGGAAACACGTCAACACCCTGCACCACTTCTGGAGACATACGGGATTGCCACTTCATTGGAAACTACGAACATACAACGCAGTGTTCGTTCCGATGATCGTGTACAGCATGGAATCGGCCACCCTTACCCAGCCAGATCTCCACAGAATAGAAGCCTTTCACTCACAGAGCCTCCGCAAGATGCACAGAGTACCTGCCACGATTTTACACCAAAGTTCTTGCACCCGACCAACCCGCCACTTCCAATCAACAGCGACGCGAGCAATCCTCACAGCCACGCTGCACACACCACATCCACAGGGCACAACTCACGTTGTGTGGTCATGTTTTGAGAGCACGGGAAAAGTGTTTGGAAAGGAACTGTTGTTTCACAAAATCTATTCGTTATAGGGACTGCGTCTTGGGGTCAGGGCTTAGGAGAGGACGGCCTAAATACACTGGGCGGAGCAGTGCGCCATGCAGGCATGGCACTGGCTACATGACCTCCCTAACCCTCCAACACAAAGACACCCGCAGTTCCCTTTTGCTTTTGTTAAGCTTCACAGGTTGGCTGTCCACCAATGATTTTGGAGTCGGCTGGTGGGGCTGCCCACGTGCAGGAAGTACCTCAACCAGACCTGTTACATTGTGTTTTCCCAGTGAGCTCACAGTAAGTTCACAGCAAGACCACGGTTAGGTTAGGCTTGAAATGCATATGGCTGCAAAAAAAGCATCTCCAACCATGGAAGCTTTCTTCTTTTGCATGGATCTGCCATGCTGCTGCTGTTTGTGGCTCTCCCGCACGTCTGGGTAGCTTTTGCAATGCTGGCCAGCAAATTCCCAAATGGCTGCAAGGTAAGAAGGGCTACAAGATGATTGCACTACAAGAAAGGTGCGCATTGGGACAAACGTGAACAGCACACTTTCAGGATTGCTACTGTAATGGCCTGCAGCACGTTCTTGTGGTGCGGGATCGCCGCATGCAACTCCACCTGAAAACATCATGGGTTCCCCTACCACTCCCTCTATACTAAGCACGCCCAGGCTCCCCCTGAGTTAGCCTTACTTAAGCTTAATTGTCCTACCTAACCTGAATGAACGGGGGAACCTAGCGGGGAAGTAGGGGAACAAACCCATGAGAAAAGCCCAAACCCAACAAAAAGACACTCTATCCAAACACAGCCCCGATGCAATCCAGACCGACGCCTCTCGGAGGGACTGCTTGAACTCTTTCTCATTCTCGAACTTGCTTTTTAGGAGCGCCTCCATCAAACAAATGAAGGTTTCCCAAAATTAGGGGTACTCTTCTTGGGGGTCCACATAATAAGGACGATAGCTGGCCTTGATCGCAACTCGCAAGTTCGTCTTCTTCTCGATCTGTGGTGTGAATCAGGCATGTACCCGGGAGTGAATTCCTTCACCTATGGCTGAGGCTGCCACTCCTTCAAAAATGGTACTTGCGAGGCCCCGGTAGATTACCTCAGGGAGAGGAAACTGGCGAGTCTCCTTGCCATGCGATTTTCTGAGAGAGCAGCCTTCTCCGAGACAGCCTCAATCAGTCTCTGCCCCAGAACTGAGCCCATGCCAGTTGAGCACGAAATCCAAGGTGAACCCCAAAGTCCTCTGATCCAACGAGAACAAGAAGGGACCAGGAGTTTAGCCTATACCCATATTCTGGGACGTTTCGTTGCTGCTTCTTTTCATCGCTCAAACCCTGCCAAGCCGCATGAAGCTAGCCAAGCCCAAGCCAACACAGCCCTGAAAGCTAAGTTGCATAGGCAGCTGTCGCCGGAACACAAACCGTCTTAGCAATTTCGAACAACATGCAGAGGCAAAACCAGCCTAGAAGGACAATTTGTCCGAGTGACTTTGGCGTTCATGAAGCATTAGGCAAACATTTTCAGATTGAAGCCGTGCATTCTCAGACAGCATGCGCGACATCAGAGGTAATGAGGCTGCTGCAAATCTTTCGCACGCCTGGCTCTGAAGTATGGCCTGCAAGTAAATTGATCTAAAAGGAGGAAAATTAATTACGGCTACACAAGACTTGGACAGGCACAACCCTTCGACAACCGGAGAGCAGTTCCTGTGAAGTGTACTACGTAGTTACCATCACCAACCTCACGTTCAGCCGAGGCCATGCAAGCATTTATGGCACTGACGAGACACTTGGCTGCACTCAAACCGATTGGGGATCCAAGTGGGTCCTATGACCTCCAGGTCGTGAAACTTGGCCTAAACAATACGCTTTCACTGCACGGCGTTGATGGTTGATGCTGTTGCCATGTGTATGAACCTGCTGCGGCACCTGCGCAAACCGGCACAAGAAGTTGTGAAGCTGTCTGGACATGCTTCAGTCCAATCGGTTGGCAGATGCAGTGCCAACCCACAGCCTTTTGGCAACTCATGACTGGGGATGCGAGGTCTCTCTCCATCGATGTGCGGAGCTGCGGGGCGTTGCAGAGCATTGCAGAGCGAAAGCGAGGCATCCAGTGCCTAAACATCAACCCTTAGAGCCCACAGCCCGCAGTGTTCCTACTAAAGTCTACTAAAGCATGCCGCAGCTGTGTATATGTATATACTGATATACTGTTGCTTGATGCCATGCTTTCAGATTCCCGATTGCATGCTGGCTCGGCTTAGTCGCGCGCATTCCTGCACAAGCACGCGCCGCTCAGTGATACTCGACGCTGCTCCTGCACGAGCGCCTGGGATGCGGCCATCAGCGCAAGCCCCAACTCCAATTCAAAACACATGGCAAATGTTTATCCTCTTTGTTACGTTCCAATTCCCTGTGCCGTGCCTTGGGAGCCGCAGCTGCAGCCATGTGCGGAACTGTCTCAAGAGCTGTTGGGAGTTGGGATGAAAGTTTGTGCTGCTTTGTGTGGTTTCTCTCTTGCGACGGTTCCTCGATGCAGGGCTTCTCGCCCGCAAGAAACGCCCACCTCAAGTCCGGCACAGAAGCACACGCCGGCTGCCTCTGCTAGCAACATGCACAAGGTGTCCTTGCTACCAGCAGCTTCGTGGCAGCCTTTGTGACATGTGCATCTGCGCCCCGCTCTGCTGCGGAACACGCTTTTTTTTTTGAAATATGCCTGTAGGCACTTTACTTTTCCCAGCCTGTTTCACGTGTTCTGCAGTCAACCCCAGCTGCAGCGAAGAAAAATGCCGAGCCTCTAGGCCACAGAGGTCTGCCGAGTCTGAAATATACTTGCTCACTTGCTATGTCTGCTCTTTGTTGCTCTCTTCATTGGCGATCTGTATGATTCCTGTCCTACTGTAAGATCATTCTCTGGAGATTTGATGGTCTTGCGCCTCGCCGACGCATGACTTTCTCAGCCTGCACTGACCTCCTCCTAGCTTTGAGGAAGGCAGAATTTCAATGCACGCCACCGGGCAGAAGTTGAAAAGTATGGAGGCCCCGCAAACAGAATCTGTTGAAATCTGTGAGGCGCTCAATAGAGAGACCTCATTGTCAAGTTCCCGTGCGCCATAGGGCGGAATGGGCGGAGCGCCCTGCCCACGGGCGAAGGGAGCCCGAGCCTCACAACCCTTTCAGGTCGGAGGAGCACAAACGCAAGTTGCTTCGTCAAGCCTGTAGTCTGGAGCTGTGTAAGCAAATACCATGTGCACCGCGAAACGAACTCAAGCACCCTACAGACAAGAATGCCGACATGGTTTCCTGGCCTTTACAATTGGAACTCCCGGCGCGGCAGGGCATCATGCCTACAGCCCACTTATGTACAGCACAAGCCTACCCCGCATCTTGCAGTAAGTTTTGTTGGTCCGATTTCTGCTTGAACGTTGCTGGCTTGCTGGCTGCTTCATATGCCTGTCTTGAACACTCCTTCCCATTCTTTAGGGATTGTGTGTAGCTACTGCAAGGTGCAGCGTCAGTCTTGCAAATCCGAGAGCAAACGGCATCGACGAAAGGGCCCCTCACTTGTCACCATGCTGCTAGCCACCAGGGTGGTTACCTTGGTCTTAACCAAGTAGAAATTCAGGCACAACGCTCTGCAACCTGACGCCAAGTACTCACAATGTACGGATTGTAGGTTTTCCTTACAAAGGTCGCAAGGTTTGTAGGTGGAAAGTGATGCTTAACATGGCCTCTCACTTGCATTCCCACAGTACTAAGTCTTCATGGAAACTTCACTAGCTGGCCGCATGTTTAGCTTCACACCCACTTTTGAAAGAAATGGGACACGCTTGCAAACCTGGATAACCCCAGCACTGTACCATCCCCTAAGCTTGCTGCCTACTTGAACAGAAGCAGCGCAACATAGCGCAACTGACAATAGCTGCAGGCCGTGCACCCGCAATCAAGCAAAAACCAACGATGAGTTCACGGGTTGCAGCCAAGAAGTTTGTGAGGAACCTCAGGCCATCCCCAGAGATGCTAAGGGCAATCAACAATCCAGCTGGCCAGAGCACGCACAAATCACAAAGTCCAGGACTCTGGCAAAGCATGCAAAGGTAAACAAAGTGAAGGAAGAAGGGATACGGCAGCGATGTGGCCGCAAACCTCGACTTGCAGGTTAGAAGCCGGTCCACTCAGTGTGTTCATGTCTGCCCGGGGGATCCGAGACGGAGCATGGGATGCATCACTTTGATGAAAATTGTGTAGCAACCTAGAAATCACTCTCTAAAGCCGCATGGAAGAAAAGCTGCATGCGTGCTTGTGGCTCCACAAAAAAAAGAGAGAGACAGGGGGAGGGAGAGAGACAAAAAAGTGGGGCATGGAGCTACCTTTACCAAGCAGCCCAGGCAAAACGAGTCTAGCCACATCCAGCCCACCGCGCTAGTTTAGTCTCAAAAGCACTCTGATTGTATGTGATACCGAAACTCCTTCTCGGTGACTAGGATATGATCAGCGGAAGGGAGGCTTGGATGGGCCGTGCTTCAAAATTAAGAAATCTTATGAGACGTACAGAATGGCCATCAACCCTCGTCAGAAGGGGTCAGCTGGCAGACCTAAGCCTCAATCAACAGCCCGGGCACCAAAATGGCGAAGCCAAAGCAAGATTTCGTTGCGAGACTCCTTCAGGCTGCGAATGCTGCGCTTGGGCTCGACAAGCCAATCTAAGTGAGTTCAGCCAACGATCTGATGTGCATTTCCCTGGCCAGTCCTCTGTACAAAATGAAAAGGATGCGTGTGCCAGGTTGGCGCGATGTGTCCTGCAAGCCCACAACAGCTTTGATCTTTTTATGATCTTGAAGAACCCTGAAAGGCTCTAGCTGCTGCGGGCTGTGGAGCAGCGGAGCACCTGAAACCTTTGCTCTGGCCGCGCAGTGTACTTCCTGTTCTCAGGGTGCTATGGGGGGGGTTGGGCTCGAACTGCAGAACGGGTGGCCTTCAAGTGAGCAGCAAAGAGAGCGTGCAATCTCTTCCTAACTTACAGCTAGGGCAACTTTCACCTGAGTGTGTCTAGGGCTCCCACCGACGAAGAAGTCGGCAGCCAGAGTATCATTGCCATCTTCTAGTCACTTGAGCGTGATCTGCATTCGCCCTAGCTAAAAAGAACTTCTGCTTGCAGACCTGAACAGGGACCACAAGGAGCAGCGAGTGAAAACATAAATCTTCTTTTGGCCTCTTTTGGCCTTGGTCCCTTTGGCCTATGGCTTGCTCAGGCCTATGGCTCGCCAGGGCACCTGATGACTTGCTCACGTGTGCACAGGTCCTAAAACAACACAATTATTTGCCAAGACACCGGCTAGAAACGTCACATCGCTGACCAGGATAACGGCTTCAGGTTTCAATGTTGGTTTTGGGCTTGCTCACACGGCTCACCCATCCAGCTTGGCTTCCCGTTGAAGTTAGCACGGAACGTGCCGCCTTTCTGAGCACACATGGTACACGTTTTAGGGCAGCGAAAAAAGGTTCTGGGATGAACGTAGATCTTCTGCTGTCGCAGCCATGTGCCCATGCCCTTTCTTTGTCGCCCCACTGAACGATCTATCTTCTCTCTGACCAAAATGATGACCAGCGTATGATCCCCGGCATACATCAATGGGCTGCTCGGCCGAACAACCTCAACTGCTTGACAGGGGCTGTAACTGCGAAGGCTACTACACCTTTTGCACCATATCCATATCCGACCCGCTAAACTGCTAAGATGTACTGGCTGCACTATTGCCATTGAATCAGACGGGCGACCACAGCGTTGGGGTGACAACCCATTATCTACCCGATGCACTAGTGAGCTTAATTCCCACCAAGTCTCTCATGGCATGAGCTGTTGCCCACAACAGTACAAGCACAAAGCACCAAGGAATGCTCGTCTGATACTTCACTTCAAACCTGAACATTCAGCCGGACATGTGGCTCTGCATGTCATCATGGCTACCACTGTCGCAGCAAGATGCGTACCTAGCAGGGAAAGTGCAACCCAAGGCGTCCGTACAATGCATGTCCTTCAAGATGAACAATTTCTGATCTGCAGCGCTGCAAACCAACAGAACATTCCCAAAGGTGAGGATCATCGTCGCCACAGGCCAGGGTACACCGCCTTTTAATCAAGCTTTACCAAGCCGGCACTCATGTGTTACAAAGGATTTGAGCTTAATACATAGCATGTGCCCTGGCTCCCACCCTGTAGAACAGTGCAGTATCAGTCCTGCCAAACGCAGCGGTGGTCGGGACTCTTAAACGCGATCTGTTGAGGCACTTGACCTCTCCCTCTCCGGCAAAAGTTCTTCTCTGCCGGACTTTGCTTCCGTCCCCACGGACACGGATGCGGCAGATGCGCAGGCTGCGATGTCTTCGCCACAGAGTGGACAGGCAGAGCGGCACTCAGCCAGCCACTTGCTCACACAGTCGAAGTGAAAGTGGTGCCTGGCACAAGGCACTTCGGAGTTCTCTAAGCTCTACCGACAGGCGTATCCTTCTACCCTAGGGGCACTGCGGGGCCTACACCGGGCGCCACGACTCATCTGCAACCTAAGGCCTAAAATACAGGGAGCCCCTCCATCTGCAGCACGGGGGAAGGGTGATACCTCAGAAAGTCGCCAAGCTTTCAGCTGCTAACAACAGTACGTACAGAGTCGCTTTAGCTTCAGAGGACCTTTGAACGGAACATGCCAATCCTAGAACAAACATCACGAGCAGCCAAAGGAGCAACACACATTGGTCGTCGCGAAGTTGAGGCTCATATTGGAATGCCAGATATGCAGGGCATCCAGCTCTTTGGGGGTCGATGGTGCAGCTTGTCAGCACGGCAGTGTACTTGCCATCCAAAGAGCCCTAAGAACGGCTCTGCTCGAACTTCAATTTGGGCTGACCGGGTTGGGCATCTGAGCTATCAAACGACGCATGGGCTTGAAGGTGCAATTGGTGCAGTATCTAAGTTTGTTGGGAGCTGCAGGGATGGAGCTGTTGGGACTTCTTAAACCCAGGTTGCTGGTTGCTCCGTAATAGTCAAGCAGGTGCATACCAAAGCAGAAGCATTGTTTTCCCCAGAGTTCACAGGCACTGAACCCAAAGAATTCCACAACTGAGAGCCTGGTGCAGTGTCTGTCATGCACTAAAGTGATTCATTATTGATTGCTGTAAGAAGCATGTAAAGAACTTGGGGTCTCAGCTCTACCTCCTATCTGCTAGACATTTTACGCATGAATAACAAGGTCTCACCACCAGGCTTCAACTACTTGTACAGGGATCTACGAAAGCGAAACTTGGAAAAGCAACTTCAATGCCCTCAAAATGCAGCGAAGTGCAGCTGACTCAGGTTGCGCCCCGAGAACCTTGCAGCTTGCAAGCGGTGAGCCTGGCCTCGAAGCAAGCCCAACAGCACCCCAAGCTTAGCCGGCCTAGGGCTTATGACCCTCTCCCATCAAACCCTAGCACGGATGCACCCGCACGGCAGTGCCGCAGCCACATCGCTGTCGTCGAAGGCCACCAAGCAGACCGAGCACGTCTGCATCAGGGTGATCAAGGGTCAGCACTACATGACAGTCAGCACTACATGACATAAGCAGATTGCCGTTGACAAGTTCTCCTTCGGACTTTAATGTCTTCTTTTGCACTTTTGAATTGCCAGGCCAGGTGACCACGTGAAGTTCCTCCGTTAGCAACCCCCTCGTGCCAGCCCAAAGCACTGCTGGACTTCTTTCATCGACACCCCGAAAAAGCTTTTTGAGTAGCACAAAGCTCTCCCCATCCCTTTCCAACGCAGCAGATGTGACTTGTGTTTGCCCGTGGCTGCCGCAAATAGAAAGCAAAAATGGGTGCCGCTTGATGAACTGAGGGCTGTCCTGGTAACATGTACGCCCTTGTGCAAGGCCCTGCCTCGCCCACAAGATCCTTGCCAGGGACCTTGGTCGGTACACCAGCTTGGCGCATCCCAAACAGGGCAAAATGCCTGAGTTTTTGTATCCTCTCTACGCAAGGCAAGATCTGAGGGCAACTCCTTCTTCAAGTTGTTGATGCAGGAGGCGCTTGCGGTGGGCCTCGAAACACACCGGAGAGGTCAAGTAAGGATAAGTAGGGTAGGGATGGTAGGGTCGCTTCAGCCGGAGCCTTGAGACGGACTCGTCAAGGCGGAGCAGGGTCTCGTAGTCATCCGGAGTGATATCCCGGAACAGGAGATCAAAGACCTGACGCAGGCTCCCGGAACCTGCTTGCCCCAGGCCGTCTTCAAGCGGGTCATGGCCTCCGAACTCGAGAGTCCACAGGCCAGGCGAGAATCCCTCTCCAGGTTCAGACCTCACTCTGCAAGGATCCTTTCGGTCCCTTTTGATGGCTACCAGCTTGCAAAGCCCAGGAAATCTAGCTTTGCATGACTGTGCCTCGCATACCCAGAACATTCTCAGGGTCCTAAACACGACCTAGGCATACTTACCGCCGATCCTTCAAAGGCAAGCCAAACAAACTTGGTTTCACTCACTGTTTCCATCATGTCCGACCTTGTATATTGCGGTTGCCATGGAAGCCGCGGGCACCATAACCTTGCTGTGGCCCATTTGTTCGGGACAGATGTCATGAGTTTCGTAGCACTGCAAGGCTCCCACCGTAGTGGCAATGATTTCGGCGTTGCGGGAAATCCTGAGTTTTTCAACAGCTCGCTGGATCCGCATAGCAGGTTTCCCGCAAAAGCTTAAGCACCGCACAGGGCGGCCACCTGTCAAGAAGCATGGGCCGCGACCATTGTCAAACTCTGGAAATCTTCAGTGCCTGCATAGCCCGGTGCCCAGCTGCGAAGCGCAGCGCCGTAGGGCCTCGCCCAACGATGGCAACCGCGCTGTCAAGATAATGTGACTGTCATCGACCTCCGCCAGGGACCGTAGTTGGCCATAGCTTGGTCGGCCTGAGAACTCAGCAGACTTCACCGTCAAAAGCTAAAAACACTAGAACATACTAGAATGGATCCTGTAAGAGCGAGGCAGGCAAGCCTAATTTCTAAACAGTCCCGAGCCCAGTTGAATCTGTTGCCCCCAGGTATGAGTTCAGATGATAGCCACAGCTTGACACAAGACCATACAAGACCTCCGGCAACAAGCCCTCACTTTCAGCCGCTCATTTTGCACTCCATGCATGGAAACCCTCCAGAAACATGTCACATGGATTAAACAGCCTCCTCCTCCCTACTTCAGGTAGGCAAACGCGACGAGACCCGTACCCACCAACTTCCGCTGACACAATGCATTGAGAAGCTGCGATGCAAAGCATGTTTCGACAACAAATTCCTCAGCCACCAACTCGCACTGTAGGATGAGCTGCGAATCCTCGTTGCCAATACTGTCGCACTGACAGGGCCTAAATTGTCATACAGAGTCCTTGTTGACATGGCAGCGGCGTCCACAGCGGCAGCGAGTGTGGCGGTCTGTCAGCTAGCAGGTGAGAAACATGATCTGGGATTTGTCACTGTTATTTGCTTGTTTCAGGGTACGATAGCAAGCGAAGCTCAAGGTCAAGAGTTGTTGCTAGTGACTGTCTGACCATCGCGGCGAAGTCATCTTAACTTCAGTGCTGTACAATCTCGATAAACAATTGCCATCCCAGGAGTGGAAATTGCCAGTGGAGCTCGACAGGGTGGTAGTAGTAGCAGTCATTATCGCAGTGACAAAGTAGCATTAAAACAAATGAGCCATGACAGCAGCAGCAGCAGCAGCAGCAGCAGTAGTAGTTTTCGCTGTGGGAAAGCTACCAGTCGTGGAAGAAGCGCTGGTGGTGCCGGTGGTGCTTCTGGTGCTTCTAGTGCTGCTGGTGCTGCTTCTGCTGCTGCTTCTGCTGCTGGTGGTGGTGGTGGTGGTGGCGGCGGCGGATGTGCTGCTGCTCCGGATGCGGCTGCTTCTGCTGCGATTGCTATTGCCAGCGATATTGCTGCTGAAGCTGCCACTGCAACTACTCCCCGCCGGGGTTAAGACACACCCTCGGGGTGAGAATACACGTCATCTACCGGACGCTGCCTTGGGAAGATTTCACTTCAGCGGGATATGTACACATCAGAACCTGGTAATCCCAGGTAGACGCTGGTTCCAGGGCGACCCGACGTAAGCGTGGATTTCCCCGTTCTGCTGCGGACGCTGGTGTTCGAGTAGAAAATCACAAGATTTAGGTCTTAAATTTCGTACGCATGATTCCACATGTAGACGCTGGTTTACACAGAGCCCAACATGGGATGATGAGATACTGCCATTTCCCGATTAATGCAATCAGTTCACGTGGACGCCCCTATACTGCCGAGTATTTAATACGCAATTTTCGAGGAGAGTCATATCTTCTTGTATGAGGATTCCCATTTCCCGACTAATGCGTTGTGGACCAGGCCGCCCGGGACGGTTTTTGATACTAAACCATTGAGCCATGGCACGTAAACAATCAACGGAAGAAAAGGTGGCCTTCCTTGAATTGCAAAGAACTGCATGGGTGTGACAATGTGTCACATTGATGTAGCATTTCCGGGTGTTACACACAGCATGCAACATAAGCGATCCTATGCAGGCTTGCCGCATCATGAGCTGAAACCCTGTGGATGCTGTAGAAACATCACAATGGCAAGAATTGCTTTTGCGTGACATCTATTCTAGTAGATGTTTTTGAGCTGGGTCCCCCAGCATGGACGCTGCTCGATGGGTAAAACAAACAACCGATGTGAGATGACCAAACCCGCTGTAGTAGTACCAATACTCGAATCAGTTCTGAAGCATGGCTTTTGCTATATGAGCAGGAGCAACAGAGACAGAAATGATGATGGTTATAGTAAGAACAGATAGCATTGGTGTTACAGGGGTTAGTAGCAGCAGGAGGTTGTGGGTGCTGGCAACAGGGAGCAGGAGGAGGAGGAGTAGAAAAACTCGTAGTAGTGGCAGCATCCGCAAGAGTAGCTATTGCTGTTGTAGCAGCAGTAGGAACAGCAGCAGCATCAGCAGCATCAGCAGCGGTGCAGCTGTGACGGTGAGGAGGAAGGAGTCGCAGGAAAAGGGAGCAGGAGGATGCGGCAGCAGCAGTAGGCGCAACCAGCGCCCAGCCCAGCAATGGTGCGTTCAACGTCGACACCAACAACAGTACAACAGTCTGCCAGTGAATGGCGAAGCCTCTGGGGATGCGGCAGCGGAGCTGCTACCCGTTGCCAACGCCAGGCTCGAGAGCTATACCTGCCAAACCACTTCCATCGTTAAGACCTCTTCCGATTCAAGACCTCGACCTGCAGACTTTGAATTCCACGGCCTGCTGGGGACCCACGCAACCATGCCATCACCAAGGCAGGCCAGGTAAAGCCTGGCTTGCACAAAATCTGACTGAACTTGCCGCAAGACTGCACAAAACTGGCCTGCCCTGTGTGCCCCATTGCAGCTGCTTCCTGACGCGATGCATTTCTTCTTCCAATTTCCATGCAGAGAGTTGTTGGAGTTGGTTGTCTGCCAGCTAGCTGCTTTACAGTAGTGCTGGAAGAGGCATTTCAAATTCAGCTTCTGTCTGGCCTTCTCGGATCCCAGCATAAAGTGAAGTGGCGGCAGCCTTGAACGTCGCTGCCTGTCTTTCAAGTCTGCTCGGCGTGAGATCCAGTGCTGTTCTGGCAACTGGTGCTGAGGGTCTGGCGAGTTACGTGTTGGCCCACTACAGAGTACCTGTTCGCAGGTGCAATGCATATTGCGTTGCCTCTTCGCATGCAGGGGGCCTCTCTGCTGGACAGTCCATATTGATCCAGGTGCCCTGTATGACCTTGGCTGGGGCTTGATCTCGAGTTGTTCATTCCATGCCAGTATGCGGGCTGGCCTTTACCATGCGCGAACGCTCGGCGTCATCTGAAGGAGGAGGTGCGGTGTTCATCAGCGCAAAATCCTGGGGAGAACTGCATTGTGCACATTATGTGTTGTCGGAAGCAAATGACACTCCCGCTTGCCGATGTCCTCGCAGGAGGCACTTCGCCACATCGACGTCATCGCAGTCTGGCAATCAGGATATCTGATTGTAATGCCAAAGCTCTTAGAAGAAAAGCGCCTCTGATTGCGGCAGAATGCATCGGAAACATGCAAAAACTCAAAGCCAGCATGCTTCAGAAGACTGCGGGCATTGAATTGGAGTTGAATTGAAGGACTGATTCCAGTTGACAATTGTTCAAAATGCCAAACCTAAGTCACAACATAATGACTATCTGCCTGGGGTGGGCCAATGGACATCTGCCCACGGCGCAAATGTCTGCAGTTCCTGCCACACCTGGACGCTTAGCTGCCCGCGCAAATGCGGGGATCTGGTTCACAGCAGTTCCGGGCTCATCGGTCCGGCCTGCAATGAGCGGATGACCTTCACGTCTGCAGGTAACCTGGTCCGGAAAGACTGTCAGCCGACTTGCTGGACATGAGATGCTGCAGACTCTGCCCGGTGGCGTTCTAATGAATTCAATGCAGCCGCGTGTTGGAAGACATCTAGCAACCTGCCTGCGCGAGCGACGTGCTCCCAGAAGCAGTTGTCCCAAGAGATTGGCAAAGCAAATCTGATTGAGCCAGTGCCGCGGTCATTTCGCGAGTCGCACATCCACCATCAGCTTCAACTACTCCTTTGTGGCTAGGTTGGACTATCTAAAATCAGTAGTCTACCGGTCACATAGCGATAGGATTCTCGGCAAGGATCCACTGTTTTCGCGCACCAGCTACGTTCAGATTGAAGCTGTACATCTGCGTTGGACAAATCTGATTGCACAGTTGGAATGCATCGGCTAGGCATGCTGTCAATACATAACCTTTGTCCAGGCAGCATCATAATGGCTTTGTACAATGC
This sequence comes from Symbiodinium pilosum, assembly GCA_905231905.1. Classification (NCBI taxonomy): domain Eukaryota; class Dinophyceae; order Suessiales; family Symbiodiniaceae; genus Symbiodinium; species Symbiodinium pilosum. Next base: position 74,922 of record CAJNIZ010005814.1, on the reverse strand, counting down.
CTCTTACTGCAGCTTGGCTGGGGCCAAGGGCTGCAAGGGCTGTCGAGGAAGAACTACCTCTTCTTTGGTTTGAAGCCTCAGCGGACTAGAGTCTACTAGAGGTTAAGCATGGCAACCCAAACTCTCCTTCCGCGCCCTGCTGCAAAGCTGCCACGGAAGTTGTTCGCATTTGGGTTGACTCTGCGTCCATATCCAGCCTGACAGGCAGGGCCGGTGACCTAGTGATGTCCTGTCACCGACCCACCTGTACTCGAGGCCCGCCACCACCCGCGGTGATGGTCTTACCTGCCAGGTTTGCATGAGCCTCCCATGCACGTCACGGAGAGATAGGGAGAGCTGCAGGTGGCAACCTGTGGCTGTCGTAGTGCGCTGATACCATCCGCGAGCCTTGGCAAGAATACAGCCAGTAACCAGGTATTAGCACAACTAAAAGCCTGGCCGAAAAGTCACTGACATGCTTGCAAGAGGGGGTGGCTTGTCGCCAACGGTTGAAACTGTTGCTGCAGAACATGCGTGGTCACGTGCGCACTCGCACGACTTCTTTCCCCTCCAATCAGTCTGGGAATTGATTGCATGAGCTGAGCGTGGCTCTGCATTATCCTGGTTAAACGGATCTCGGAGTTGGCGCTCCTCACAAGGGCTCTTGAAACTCAGGGCAGAACTATGGGAGATGTCTGCTACTGAAGGTCCTTCTCGTGGACCTTCTCAGCATGACGCAGTTCGCGATCTCTTCCGCCAATCTTGATCTCATCCTGTCTGAGCTTTGCTAGCCCGCTGAAACCACCACTCCCCATCAAGCGCCCCTATCATGTCCACACGCATAACTGCTGCAGAACGATTGCCTGGCACATGCAACTTTCAGGGATCTTGTCTTCTGGCTGAGATGCTCGTTGCACAGGCAGCATAGAGTCGTAGAGGTCTCTTGCTGGCCCGGCAACACTCTATCTGCACTATGTACACATGCGCTCTATCAGTGTTTGACGGAGCTCCTTCAATGAATTCAGGACTCTAGTATCAAGCCATGTTGGTCTGATTTCCCGGTCCAAGTGGCCCCGATACTGCTCTGTGAGCAATTAACCGGAGCGCTTTCCTGGATAGCCCTTCAAAGAGCTTGGACCTCAACCGGCAAGGGCATCTCAAGGGCTGATCGGCAGTTCTCAGTCAGCTCACAACTAGGAGTGGCGCTAGATGCTCTGGCTGGGTACGGGCCTCCTACACGGCTCCGTGTGCCGGAGTTGGAGCGGCGAACGGATGCGCGGATGCCAACTCGCATGTCCTTTCCTGGCACAACCGCGCAGCAAACTTGGCGACTGGAACGAAGATGGGCCGGATCCATGTGTCAGTTCAGAGCATGAGGCTGCCTGGAGGCGGCCGTCCAGTCTTGGCCTGGCAAAGCGCACGCATGTGTAACAGGTGCTCAGTTGTGCATGGGCTGGGGCTGGGGTCACCACAGGCTGCCGCGCAGGTGCAACGAGCCGTTCATCTTCCAGGGCCTCCTGCAAGACACCAGCAGATGGTGGCTGGACCTCCGGCCTCTGGGCAAGTTCACACCTGTCCCTTCAGCAGCTTACTGCATTGACTGAAGTTCCCATGCCTGCAGCTTCTTGCCCCTTCTTACACAAGCCTTGTGGAAGCATGATAATTAGCGCAGACCACATCTTGTGGGTCCTCTACTTCTGCCAGAAGAGCTGGCGTCTCTTCTTCGGCAGGTAAAGACGCAGCATCAGCAGCCTCCCAATCAGGGTAGCCAGGCACATCGAGGTGGAGCGCGCTGGTACGACAAGTACATAAGGTGCTGGAGAAGGCATAGCAGATCGTAGCAGATTCAGCACCTCCTGCACCTCCTCGATCTCGTCGCAGGATGCCAGCAGAAGAGACGCCCGTGTCTTCGATGTTGGGCTGAGAACTGCCTCGAGGAATCCATGCAGCACTTCACCCTGTGTCCACTTTTTCACATCTTTCCACTTGAGGTAGCGACCTGCTGACTCTCCTCTTCAGCTTCCTGTATCAAGGGATGCCAACTTAATGCCAAGAGTAGTGGACCAAAGAGGCTGAACACAACGTAACGTCCTCCTCGTCCTCGTTGCGGTACGACACTACTGCCTCACTGCCAACATATTATCATATGCCCCGTTCTTATCTTCAAAGCTTGAACCAAGCCACCACTACAGTAGCTCTGTCCAAAGCAACGCAGGAATCCTCAGCATGGGGCCTCTCGCAATTTCTGGCTCGCCTTGCCAGAGCTGGGGCGCAGGGGCGTCGGTGCCTTGCTATACATGCGATTTCATAGGCGAAAGACCATGCTAATGTGATTGATTGTGATTGGCCTGGTGGCGCTCTGGAGTTGGCGGGGCCTGCAAGTGTGAGGAAAAATCTGCCATCGGAATTGCGAGAACCAGCCTTGGCCTCGGTCTCTTCTGGAATTGCATCCTCTTGCCCTTATGAACAAACGGGAGACAAGATAGACCACCAAGCTTTTTGAGCCTCACATTTGTGGGGCGCTGGCTAGCTTCCCACTCTGCATGCAGACGGTTCGCTTTCTTGGCCTTCTGGACGTACCTATGCCTTTCCACAAGTGCCCTTAAAAAACAAAAAGTCACATCGCCTTTGTGGGAGCTGAGGGCAGGACATCTCCCTCAAGTCCTGGTCTGCCTGCAAGTGAAGGTATGCCAGAGCTGACAGAAGTGACGGAGAAAGCTCGAGCCTGCGAGGATGTCTTTTCAACTTGCTTGCCAATCGCCTGAAGGCTTCCGATGGTTTGCCTGATCTTGAGAGATCACTCCTGTAATCATTGCCATGAAGGTTCCATGTTCCATTTCTATCCAAGCTGCTGCGCCCACTGAGACACTTGATCCTCACCTGTGCAAGGACTCTATTAGAGGTGATGGATGATGCTGGTCTCCGAGGCGCTGACTTGCGCACTTCCGTACTGGAACTGCTGGAGTGTGCATGAGGGGCTGCTGCACGCCCGCCTGACCGCACAAGGCATGGCTAAGGCGGCTACGGTTCTGAAGCCTGTGGTGCCAGCGACCTCCTTCATCGCAGAAGCCGTTCCAGGCCGCGAAGCTGTGCCCGGACGGGAAGCCGTGCCAGGCCCTGAACTTTGGGTGTTTGGGGAAGCTTGTTGCAGCTGCAGTTGCTTGTAAGTCAGAAAGCCAAGAGCCAAGCGAGATGCAGTGCCAGGCCGGGAAGTGGTGAGCGGTGCCTGTAGAAGCAACCCCAGCCAGAGCCTGCAGCACCACTCAAACAGCTGACCTCAACCTTGGTAAGGCCGAACATCTCCTCCTTTTCAGCACCATCCTGCAACATGCTGAGGAATTACCTGCACAAGCTGAAGCCATGACAAAACGAAGCCACTCCTCCAGCGCGTTTGGAAGGGGTAACAGCTGCCTGCTTTTGATTTGCTAAAGATGATGCACACAGCTTGGAATGTCACAGCCAGCCTGTTGTCCACATACTCTAGGCCCGCCAAAGAGCGGACAACCTATGCAAAATGACAGCACCAGCTGGGCCTGCTGTCTGAGGCCGGCAGGGGAGCCTTCGAAAACTCATCGCTTTCTGCCAAGGGGTTGCCCTGCCAGGTCTTTTTGATCCAGCTCAAGGTCTCGAGGCGCAGTACTTGCCAGTCTAGGCCTGCACGCTGAGCTCCCGCAACGTGGCAATGGTCTTCAGTTTGCCCACCTGGGAAGCTCTGAAACCCGCAAACAATCCTTCAGGCAGTCCAGCTTTTAATTTGGAAGCCTCATTGACAGAGAGGAGCTTGTTTCGCGACACATCCAAGATCTCCAGAGCAGGGCAACCTGAATCAGAACGCAGCTCAGAAAGATCAGGGTTGCAGCAACATGCAGTGAGGCACAGTGAGGCAAGGACTGCTTGCAAAGTTGCCGGGCACTTCCTGGAGTGAGAGAAAACGCGCATGTGGGTTGCAGAAGGCCTGGAAGGCCACACTCCAATTCACAAGTCGCACATCCTCAAGCTGATTGCCCGCCAGCATGAACTCCGAGAGGAGCGGCAGGCAGGGAAGGCCTCTGAAGCCGAGGTCAAGAAGGTTGAAGAATCTGCGGCTTAAGACGCTACAGTTCGCCTTTGAAGGAGGAGGTTGTCAGCGAGTTGTCAGACAAGTCGAGGGACGACAAGCGAACTCGGTCATTGCTCACAGAGTTCTTTTCTATCCACATACCTCTACACTCCGTCGCTGCGAATCTCTTCAAACAGGTTCTGTCACTTTCTGCAGCGGCGTTCTAATAAGCCAGACTCCAAGGCCACCGCCGGGACCTCCGAGGCCAAGGAAGCCAATGCTGGAGAGCCCGTTCCCTGGGCAACAATGCAACATGGATTGCCTGCATGGTCCCGGCACATGTGCTTAACGCACCTGCAAGATTCAGCTCGTCCAGCTTGCTCAGTCCTCAGACCGCGCCAGCTGTCGACGCGTAGAAATGACACCACATTTCACGTTGGAGTTTATTCGTTTCTGCGTGAAGATTGGCAAGGGGAGGGATTGAAGGCAATTGGGTGGGTTGATGAAATTGCTCAGGTGCTCGAATGATTTTGGCAAGTTTCTTGTGGGGGGGCAATCCAGAGAGAGACTTAATCAATAACAAGCTGGATCACAAAAAATTGGGATTTGTCCCAAGACTGTGATGTGATAAGTCGAGCTTGGTTTGCAAATATCTATAGGATTCCACTAGGGTTTTGATTGCGGTTTAGGTGTTTTCGGGTTGAAGGTTGAGGGTCTTAGCGCTAGGGCTTGAAGTTCGGCATTGAGATTTCACGCTCGAGGGTAGGGTTTAGGGCTTGGGGTTTAGGATCAGTGTTTTGGCATTAGGCTTTAGAATCGTTTGTGTTAGGTTCTGAAGGCCTTTGGTGCTAGGGCTTAAGGTCTTTGCTCTTTCAGGGCTTGGGTCCAGAATCTTTAGGGCTAGGGCTGCAGGTTTAAGTGTCAAGATTAAGGTTTAGGCTTGAGGGTTTGCGATTCAGGTTTTGAGTTTTTGGGATTAAGTGAAGGCTTATGGTTTGGAATGGCCGTTTCAGGTTTCTATCGTTTAGGAGTGTGGGCCGGCACTCAGGATATGGGTTGTTGATTGACCCCAACGGTCTCACCTAGAAAATCAGCTCAAGGGTCTATGTGCCCCGGGCCAGTGGCTACAGTTCTGCTTCTCGCCCTTCTGACCCGAATCACCACTATGGCAACCTCCAGGGCCATCATCCTTCTGTTGGTCATGTCGCATCATGCGTCATCATGTCCTCATTTTGCTCAAACCACTCTCCACGGTCATGAGCCCACCGCTGCGAGGCATCATTCAAGTAACACAATATCCACCCAGCATTGCTCCCACCGCGGCTGAACGCTTGTTATGTTTTTGGGGCTGATGGGGTTAGGGTTTCCTTTTATTGTGTTTTTGGTTAAGGGTTTTCATGTACAAAATTAAGGTAACAGCGTTAGGATTTGTGGGCTTCAAGCTTGGGATCCATGTTGCAATTGTGAGGTTCGGGTTGCGGACTTAAGGTCTGAAATCAGGCTTATAATTCTACCACAGGGTTGCTACCTGGGTAAAGCTTGTTTCGGGTCTCTGGCGGCTAGGATTCATGGCTGGGGTTTGGGATCGGAGTTTCATTTAAGGAAAAACACGAAAGGAGATTCAGAAGGGATTTTGGTGGTACTTTGGGTGTCCAATTATGGGATCTGGTGGTGGCTAGATGCACTAACTGCATAAAACCCACCACTAGCAACCTAAGCCTCATGTGTCAAAAACTTCAAGCTCAATAGTTCCAGTTCTCGTAACACGGTAGTGGCTACCTCTTGACCGGAATTGCCGTCCTTTCAGGTCTTCGGTTGGGACGTTTGCCAGCTGGTTGCGGCTGGCATCTAAAACCTGGCCAACGAGGAGACAGCTACTCACTCTTCACTAATTACTGTGATAGCGCAGCAATTCAATGCTTTGCAACTCCCTGCCTCCAAGGCGCCCAGCCCCGGTAGACCATCCAGTGAGGTCAGCTGGTTCAAGGCCAGGCGAAGCCTTGCGGGCAGGCCGGGCGTCGCATGGCCAAGGTATTGCTGAGTTCGAACCAAGTGAGGCTGCAACTCCTTCAACTTTGTCAGCTTGCTTAGACCACGGCCGAGCCTGGGATTGCTTAGCCGTTTTTGCAGTGAACAGTTCAGTGGGGTCTCTGAGAAACAAGCCTTTGCAGCCTGTTCCTCTCAAGGTTCAGTATCTCCAGGGAAAAGAGCTTCTCAAGACCTCCAAGAAACCACAATTGAACCTATAGCCCGCAGCTCTCGGCGCGTGCCTTCCACACAATGGATGTCGTTGTCCTCCAAGTGAAGAGAGAGAAGACCTCCATAGCCAAGCTCAATCTCCCTTTGAACACCGCTCGTTTATCCTTTCAAGCTCCGAGTGGAAGGCTGGGACACTTCTCCAGGCCCTGAATGCGGGATATCTGACAGCTGTCCAGCCTTGAATGGCAGTCAACACAGCTTTGCTAATTGTAGAAGGCCTGAATCGTGAATCTGTTGGACACCAAGCACTTGGCTTCAGCTCGCGTAGCTTCATCATGGATCCCAGATTCTCCATGATTCTGATATTGTTCCTGCATCCCACGCTCGCGCATCTCCGAGTTGGAAGCAGAGGCACAGTGGGTGCCGGGCGAGGACAAATCCAGGCTGCGCAGGTGTGCTGCCTGATCCTCCAGGCCCTGGATTCTGCTCCTCAAGATCAAGCCACACTCAGCCACACTGCTAGCCACAGACTGAGGACCACGCAAGAACTTGTAGTGGAAGTTCCTTGCAGCAACGCATATGGAAATCCAGGCCATGATGTGGGGGACCAAATGCTGAGTCACCGACAAGTCAGTAACTTTGCCACCTTCAGTGCATTCCGCACACTGACCTGTCGCGTCGAAAGACTCTCTTTCCTCTGGACCCGCTCTGCTTGAAAGCGAGCAAGGCTGTCGGATGAGAGCAGCATCAATCTCAGCTTCCTGTCCCAGAGTGTAGATAACCAGGAATTCTTCAGTGCTCTGGTGGCCTCTCCACCGACCCAGCGGTTGCCCTTGGAATATGCTCTGAAGATTTAAGGTCTCTGTGAAACCAAGATGCAAATCCTGAGCGTCCACGCCTCAAACAGCTGCTTTGTCGCTGCGCGCTCGCCGCCTAGGGCCTGCTCCGTATGATTTCAGAAAATGAGCTTTACGATTCGTTCCGCAACATGAGGCCCATGCAACAATACGCTGACTCTTGCTCAGCAGCGCTCTTTCTGGAGACTGCACACGGGCAACAAAGACTGCGACAACATGGGACCTTTTAGCTCTCAAGTGGGAGGCTATTTAGTGACGCACACGCCTGCGGAGATGCCAGGGCCATGTGGGAAGCGGAGTGTTGGAAAGGCTTGCATTCAACTTTTCTTTTGACTGTTCAGTTCTCGGAGAAAAAAAGACAAGTGGATGAGAAATACTTCGTTGCAGCCCATCACCTTGATGTAGAGTTCAGGCTCAAAGCTCTGAGAGCATCTTGGACCAGACACAGGCCAAGTCTGCATCAAAGAAAACACAGGTAGTATGCACAACACCAAGCAAAGGGTCCTCTGCAAAAATGGGCTTCCACACCCTGCCACTTTGCGGCTTGGGCATGGAGAAAACGGTTCCTTTGGTCCTGGGATACATGTTCAAGCAGCAAGCACTTCAATTTGGCATGGGAAGCTTGAAGCAATCGAGGTTCCTGAGCTTCCTCCCAGAATTTACAAGAGAAGGAACTCCATCCTCAGAGCGCAAAAACCCTCCAGTAGAATAATGCCAAGAATGGCAGAGATCCCGCCTGATCCACGATGATTGGGACTCGAACGACGGTGTCATTGCCACACTTTGGGCAAAAGACCTTGAGCAGTTGCCAGCACACGTCTGTCTCACACTACTCTGGCCCAAGGCGAACCTTTGCTGAGTCGCGATGGAAGTGGAAACATGCCTTTAGACAGTGTCTTCAAATGCAGGCAGAACGTAACAGAACTCCGACGCAAACGAGGCACCCTGCAAATGAGCCCCCACCTGCAGTCAATGCCACGACGTAGGTGGTGCTGGAGTGTACTGGAGCGTACTGGAGCCACTAAGCACGCGGCAGCTTGACACTCTTCACTGCGTAGCCGTCAAAGGTGAGCGGAGTGACGCCCATCTGCAGCAATACCTCCAACTTCAGAAACTGCAAAAAAACTTGGGGTGACTGCTTCGCATCTGCACTGCACAGTTGCGAATGTCACAGCACTTTTTGTTCTCGGCTCCGCGAGGCACGGGCAAGCTGAACCTGAGGTCACAACTTGATTACAATGAAAGCTGCTTTTGAAGGCGTAGGCGCGCGGTACTAGGCTCATTGATTTTCTGGGCCCTGGACTGCCTGCACAAGAACCTGCGACAAGCCTGAGGCAGACAGTCGAGGCGGAACGGTTGTATGCTGGAGCAAGTTCGTCTCCACACCTCGTCTAAGCGCTGGCAAAACGACCTGAACGGGAGCAAACTATGCCTTGACGACTGTGTTTACATGTTACCTTGGCTTCCAGCTAATGCTGCTGTTCGCCATGTCAGACTTGCTTCTGCCCGTATCGCTAAGTCTCCACTTCCTGCGCAAGCCACTTTTGCGAACAGCCAGGGTTTAGGCCTAATAGATCCAGAATATGGAGTTGTGGAGCAGAAGCTCACAGAGATCAGAGGCGAGTTCATTCTGCACAGTGCGCCTGCCTACCCAGGATGCTCACCATGCTTGTCAACGCTACCCATACTTGTAATATGGTGTGAGACAGCAAACAAATGTAACCTAGGAGCTCAAAGCGAAGCTGGTTGACATGAGGAGGATCACAGGGTGAATTATCGATAAGCCTAAGGCAGCCTAACGCAAATGTTTAATCACAGCGGCCGGTTTTTCCATCTGCCTCATTGAAGAAGGAATAAAGTGCTTCAGTGTACTCCGCGCTGCCGCGCAGACTATCTTGACGCTTGCCTTTCGCAAGCACCAGCCATTTCGATGAAGACGACTGCAGGGCAGCATGCAGTCGGCGAGCATGTGCAGAGGGCACCTGGACAAGGAGAGCAGGAGGTTGAGGGCCTACCGGTTGCATCGAAAGCAACGAGAGGGCGCTCCAAGGAACCAAGGGAGTCAAGAAAGCCCAAGCAAGGGATCCCCGGATGTCAAGCACCTACTGCCTGAGTTGCCATTTCACGATGAGGAGTGAAAAGTAACAGAAGTGCTAGATAAAGCAACATGTTGAGCAATGTTCTCCCTCCCACCACGTGATCGACGTCACCGTGCAGTATCAGCGCCCGGCCATCAAACCCTTGAATGAGATCTTCGTTGCCCTTCATGAAGCAGAAGTGGGCAACATTTGCTGAAACAGTTGTGGCTGTCATGTTTGCGCCAATGCCTGAGCACTGCTTGTCAGGTCAAGCACCACAAACATCAGGCAAAGTTTGCCGAAGAATTCCCAAAATATTTTTGTTGGGCTCAAGCATCGCAACAGGTGCTGTGGCCCTCAAAATAAATACAGTCAATTACAGTCAAGGTGCCTGCACAAGGCGCTGCCAAAAGCCTGCGGGCCTTCCTTGTAATGGCCGCAGCCGCCATGTGCAACTCCCGGCTTCCAAATCTGCTATCGCCCACCGCGTTGCAGCCCATGGTTGCCAGCGCTGTATGCTGTGGTGGTTCTGGAAGCGGTTGGGCTCCTGGAGCATAGCTGCCGCACCAGCCTGAAAACAGGCAGGCAATTGGCAATGCCTTCATGTCAGGGTTGTCATATCCCTTCTCAGGTCTCATTGTTTTTCCCCGCTGCTTGTGCCTGTCTCCAGCACCAAGCTTGGGAACGCACTGTTCCGCACAGCAGCTAGGTAGCATGCCACTCGCGATCCCAGGCTGTGTCCATAGAGCGCCAGACCACCTCGGGCTGCTGACTGCTTTTTCTTGGAACTTCTGGTTTGGAGTTCGCAGCATGCAGAGTAACAAGAGCTATTCTGTTTTCAGCTTGTGCGAATCTGATACCAAGCCACCGGGCCAAGGCCAGGCCACTGAACCAAGGAGATCCGGGAGGGCGTCACAAATCAAATCGCCATCCGTGCGCCTGAGCGCTGCTGGACTGCTGGACAAGCGGATAGACGGGCTAAAAACAAAAATTGGTGCTGAGGTGAATTGAAGCGCAAATGGTAGTGCGAGGCAACGCCTGACGAAAAACCGTAGCCACGGAAATCGGCTATAATCAAATTGACCTTCGCGGCCCGCCAGGGTTCGAAGTTGCTCTCTTGACAGAAGGTGTCAATGTTCTCATCTTCTCCGTGGAAAACGAGCACCAGAGGTCGGTCCACACGGGGCTTACCCTTGTCATGCAGCAGAAGCAGGCGCAAGCCGAGGGAGGTGCCATCAGGTGCATGGAGCAACATGTCTGTCTGGCGTATGCCCTCGAAGATCTCTTTCGGTTCGAAGCATGGCTCACGGAGGCAGGGAAAAAACAGGCCTGAAAGTTTCTCTGCCTCGCTCCGCCACTGTTCCACAAGGGAATGCACATCCTTTTCGCCAAGGGAATCACATAGAGCCAGGGCATCTGGAAACCTTGAGGAGCAGAGTAGGAAAGCCAGCAATGCAGGCGCCGCAGCGGTGGAGGTTTGAGCTGCCTCTCTCAAGTCCCTCTGAGCTCCCTCAAAGCGGGCCAGGCGCCAGTTCAGCAGCCCGCGTGCCAAAAGTAATTCAGAAGAGACAGCAGAGCTTGTTTCCATGACACAAGCATCCAGTTTCATCACTGCCCGGCGGCCATCCGCTGAGCTTGATTCCGCTGCCAGTGCCGCAACAGAAAGCTCAAGCGGTCCAGGACGCTGACTTCCTTGCTTCCCAGTTTCGGCAGCTTCCGTGAGCTCGAGGTCAAACAAGGCTTTGAGCAGCTGCCTGCAAACGCTTCAGTTTCACCTATGCTAGACTTGGGGAGCAGGCATGAACCGATTGCTTTGACACCGGCTTTCGCAGAACAGGACGTAGACAACTCCACTCAGTGCCACCGGAGCTGCTTGTCTTTGACACGGATGCTGACCCAACCAGTCTCTGGGCCAGCGCCCGAGATCTTCCTAAAACAGAGTCGCTCGCCCTGCAGCTCACCAACTTGCTCCACCACGGCACCTGCCGCGGCAGTCGCGTCGTCAACAAAAAAACGTATCACTAGGCCGCAGTAAAAAAAAGACTTGCTACGTTTCCCGCGCCTACACCAAGCCGCGGTTGCACCTCCTTTGCCTTCAGCTCGGCTCCCTCGCGGACCAGAATTCCTCCCTTCTCTGCGCCTCCAATGACTTCCCAGCATCTGTCAGTGCCCATCGTCGTCACAGATGACAAGACGAGGAGCAGTGTGCTAAGTTGAGCCGAGAGGTATGCGGGCCCATGCTTGAGGACCAGCCATGAACTGCCTGGAGTGGATGGGGAAGAGATGGGAAGAGTTGCTCTTGTACGTTCGAGCTGCTAGCTCGGTCAGATTGCCGTCACATCGAGTCCCCGTCTTATTCTGATCCTTGCTTCCTGCTACTGCAGCGCTGTAGCGGTCCTAGAGCTCGGCTCTTCAAAGCCAGCTCAGCGGACCTGGCGTCGTCTGCAGATGTGTGCAAGGATGAGCGTCCAGTTGTGGAATACATTTGAGGCATCAGCTGCTTTGCAGGCAGCGGAGTGTTTGCAGCCACACCGACACAGGAGGACATGACCTTGCCCACATGCGCTTGTCCGGAATAACTGGTGCAGGTGTTCACTGACTGGCTCAGGCAAGTGCGCAGGTATGATGAATCTCGGCAAGCCGGGCAATCTGGCCGACCTTGCCAAGGGCTGCTGGCAGGAAATTTTCCTGGGACCGTAAGCAACAAGTTCACACTACCGTGCCTCACTAGTGGGGTTCATGTCCTGCACGAGTCCAGAGGCTGTACATGGCTCAAAGGTTACAAGCCTTGCCGGCAGATACAAACCAGCCCGGCCGACCCATCCCGGGCGGCAACCGTACGAGCCGTCCAGTGCCGGTGCGAACTGCGAAGCAGCAGTAGTTTGTATAGGGCAGAGAACATCCAAGAACCTTGTTCCACGACACCATGCCTCTTCACTACCTCTTTTTGACGTGAACTTGTTGCACGGCTTCCCATCTTGAATCTCCATTCAGCCCCCACACCTCGAAACAGTTGAAATTGCGAATCATTCGATTGCCAAGATTGATGGCTTCCTGGTGAATTCCGAAGTCCTTGTGGTCTTGATGTTCTCAGGAGGTGGTCATTGGTCTCACAGAGAGAGAAGTGAGGAGTTTTTTTTTTTGGTGGCTGAACCTAGT
>CAJNIZ010005814.1:25914-62054 GCA_905231905.1 Symbiodinium pilosum | reverse complement strand
AGCGCAAACAAATAAGCGAAACAAAGGGGGAAAATGAATGCGATTCCAAGAGGTTATGATTCCCATTAGCCAGTTAGTACCAGCCCAAGGTAATCGGTAAAGGAGAATTTATTAGAGGACACTTGCTGTTCATCCACCATCGGAAGTTCTGACAACAAATGCCACGCATCCACGCACTCGAGCCAACCTCCCCACACCCGAAGCAAAGCCAGTTTCAGCCGAGTTTTCATGGCCTCCAAAAGGACACCGCCCCTGCGAAGGAAGGATCCCAGGCCGCATGCCTCCACGTGTGCGTTCATCCGCTCGCTGAGGCCCTTCTCAGCTGCTGAGCCTGCCCTGTTACGGCTGCCAGGACATCGGCCTCCAACACAAAGCGCGCAGTGGCACTTCACACTTGACGCACCTAATGCCCTTGACACACATATCCAGCTCTCTTCAGGCCATCGGCCTGCGAAACGAAGCGCACCTACGCCAACACTGTCTTGCGCTTTGCTCTCGAAGCTGCCCATGCTACGCATGCCTGCTCGATGATTGGGTGGAGCTCAGGGCGCCAGACTCGGACCCGCAGGTTGCGATGGAGCCTCAGGCTCTCCGAAATCTGCAGGCAAGCATTTGCAATGTCACAGAAGCTTGGATAAGTGCGCCATCCACTTCCTTGCCTCAGCTCTGTCGCTCCGATTTCTTCGCCAGCATGAAAGGAGTCTGAGAAGACGGCTACAAGCGTCACACCGGCGATTCGTCTGGAAAGATGGCGTGGGCCTGAGGATACTTCTCGTTCGTTAGCTTGTAGAAGTCCACCTTGTGGGCCCGACGCTGCACCAATAGCACTTCTATCCGCTCTCGGCTCCTGCAACTGAAGCGCGGCCAAAGTGCCTTCAGAAATTGGAGCAACCCAGCATGCCTCGTGGATTGACCACCAAAAAGGGCACGAAGCGCTGGCCGCAATGTCAGAGCAGCCTGCAGTTTTCGGGCTGTTGCATGATCCTGCACAAAGAAGTGCAACTTTGTTGAGGGGTGCCTGACCCAGCGGCGCCACTCGACCAAGTCCAGAGCAGAAACGGCCGCTGCAATCGTACTGCGCATGGGCTGCTGTTGTGGGATGTTTCTCGGGCTTATGCTGGAAATCGCACTACAACTCATTTGTGCAGGGCGACTTCTGTGAAATGCACAATCTCCGCCAGAGTGTTTTTGCAATTGGGCTTGCAAGAAGAAAAATCCTTTTTAGCTTGACCCAAGATGTTGTTCTCGTAGTTTTCCCAAGATTTTGGACCTTATCGTTGGTGTTGTCGCTCTTTCTCGTCTCATTGCCTTTTCAGCTGAAAACCCCCATTTGCACTTTGCAGCTCGCCAGGGTCAGTATACAGCCCCAATTGACATGCTATTGCCTGACCAGAATGAAAGGCGGCGTACGTCCACAGGTCCTTCCTTCTGCCGAGTAAGAACAAGTTTTGTCAAAGGCTTTTGCAAAGCGCAAAACTGTTTTGCAGAGCACGTCGCTTCCAAAAGCCAACATGACGCGTAAAACGTGACTTCTTGCGAAGAGCAGCTTTTTGCTTTTTTGCAACGTAAAAGTCTTGCAGCAACAAAAAACCAGCAGCGATTTTGGAGAGACCACCTAGTTTGGTTCGTAATAAGAAGGAAGCCTTTGAAGCTCTAAACCCAATGGCTTCTCAGCTTTGCCTGAGACTCTGAAGTCACTTGCGACATGATAGCCCAGTTCTGAGCTTCGAGCGACAAAACCAAAGCTTGTTGGAACCACCCTAGCTTGCAATTTTGCGAGTCTTGCGAGCGACACACGTGACAAAAGTGTGCTGGTCAACAAAGACATGTGCAAAAATTAAGTCCTGGAGAAATCAAGCTCGCGAAAAAGCAATTTCTTGCAAAATCAACTCGTGGCTCACACGGATGTATTGTGAAGCAACCTTTCTTCCCATTTTCACATTGAGCATTCCTGCTAATCTGTGTGCCAATTTTGTCCTGGAGCAGATGAAAACACTCGAACTCGAGCTGCGAAACCGCCCGTTGGCCGTCCTCCGTCTTCCGGCCATGCGCCATGCCGGGCAGGGGAAATCCCCACACCTGCACTGGACACGCTGATTTACACGCAACGCCATGGCACGGCCAAGGAAAGGACAGCATCTTCGAACTGAGCCAATCTCCCAAAGATGCCTGCATCAGTGACTGGGATGTAGGTGCAAGCCAATTTGCTGGGCAGGGTTGCCTTCGGACGTTTCAGGACCTTGAGACAGCCATAGCACGGGAAAGTGCGACCTGGGTAGACGCAAGGTCTCCTACGCAACAATACCAGATTTGCTGGGAGTTCCACAGCATAGCAAATAACCTGGCATTCGACAATTTCACAAGACAAACAGTCTGAGCAACCCGTGCGAGGACTTTGCAAGAATGCCAGCTGTACGGACTCAAGTTGCCTCGGCGGCTCCTTGCACCAAGTCCTCCGTGGCTTCCTGCAAACAACGCTATGCTTCAAAGGAGTTCTAAGAGATTCTAAGGTGTTTAACTCGCTCGTTGGATGGTGGCCCTGGCACCTCCATAGCGGAAGCGGCGCGGAACTTTTGAGAAGGGCTCGGCCTGCTTTTTGCGGCATATTCGTCCGCACTGACTGAACATCATCCTTGAAACTTGAGCCTCGTCATCATCTGCGAGAAGCAGCATCACCTTCTCCGGCCCTCCCAAAAGATGATGCACCAATAGCATCGCACCTGTCGAAGATTCTGAAAAGCCCCACGCTCGGGAAGCAGGTCCCTCTGAAAACTCAGAGAGCAAGTGGAAACGCCGTCCCCTGTCAAACCTGCCTGGATGACCCTGGATGACCATTGAGACATGCCATACGCTGCTCAGCTGCACTGAACAATATTGAAAAAATGTTGCTCCCAAGAGACTTTCCGCTAAAGATGTGCAAAGATGGTCATGAATGGATATCTTGACAAGGAGCATTACGCAAGCCTTGCAAACTTTTGCTGAGAAGCTTTGTTGCGTAAGCCGACCCTGACCGAAACTCCAACGCGCTACAGCGTAGTCGACATCCTTCAAGATCCACGCCACTGTATTTACAAATTAAACAAGAGCCTCAATTCGCACTCCCATGATTTCATGAAGAGGGTTGCAAGAGCAGGGCCTCGCAGCGAATGTCCATCCAGAGCTTCTAAAGTCAGACTGCCAAAAAGCTGGCCAACAATAGAACACAACCCTGTTTGGATATCCGTGACGAATCTAAAGGCAACGTGAGCTACAGTGTGAACTCCTCTTATCGCCATGAGTATCCCCTGCTATAATAATCCCCTCTATATAATCCCATATATAACTCCCTTTAAAACCTTTCAGGAGTTTAGACTATAGCTCTATTACCATTACTATTTCGGATACTGTTACTGGTACTAGTACTATGACGATTACGATTACTTGTACTGGCCACATTACTATTATGTATTCATGATACCTGGACTGCTACCCGGATCCACTAATAGCCAAGCCTCCCAGCCACGTCCTCAAGGCCACAGAGATATGCGAAGACCTGATTTGGGAAAAAAGGGGGATGCGTTGAGGGTATATGGGGATATATAGGGCAATACGAGGGTTTAAGGGATATAGGGAGACATATTTGGGGGTTACCCAAAATAAGGGGTAATCGGGATATTCAATTGGAATAACGGAAAGGAACATGGAAACTACAATGTACAATCTAAGGTAATCGGGACATTTAATGGGAATAATGGAAAGAACAGGGGAACGACTATTTTGGGTTTCAGGTTTAAGGGTGAGGCTTGTGAAGACCTGACGTAAGATTGGACATTTCCGCGCACCTGCACTGAGAAGAATGTAGAAGAACTATTTTCCACGAAGTCATGCAGCGGTCATCCCCGGCACAAACTTTTCCGAAGCGCTGCCTGTCCTCAGACATGCCCCTACTCAGTCCATCTCTTCCAGCCGTAGAAGCTCTTCAGGGCGTGGCCTCATAGGCCGCGCAGTCCACTGCAGGTTTGCTGATTTCTCATCCTTGTCTAGGCCGAGGGTCATCTTCGTGAGAGGGAGACATCGCTGCTCCTGAAGCGCAACTCACCAAAGGATCTCTTGACGAGAATCTGGAGACGGGCACCTGGTGTAGGTCTGCCAGCGCTTCTCCTCACCGTAATGCAACCATCACCGAGCTGCAACATGTCAGCAACTGGGCAATGCCTGCCCCGCTTGTGCCATCCATTTCTGCCGCTGCATCTCCTGCACAAAAACTGGTACAAAAGGCGGTGTTATCACACATCAGCCGCTGAGAATATGCATCTCTCCATGTAACCGCTGCAGCGGGGGAAAATATGCGTCACTGGGGAAATTCTACATCACGGGATGCACATCTCCAGGGAGATGATGTCATGTTTTGAAGAGCCAGAGGCCTCTTCGTGGCAGATGCCACGCTTGCAGTACGTCTCACATGCATTTTGGCCACCCTACATCAGCAAATCCCCAACGAGACGCTGTGTTTGGAAGAACCGGAAAGAGTGTGCGCCTACAGGGGATTTTGCGGCAGGAGCCTGCGAGCAGAAATACTGATTTCGCAACACCCTTTCAATGAACAAACCATTAGTAGAACCCAAGATGTCATGCTAAAAACCATGAAAAGTGCATGTGCCTGCTGTCATACAGTAAACAACATGTTCATCATTATGTTGTTAAGCACTCGCCGAGCCCAAGACATGGCTTCACCAAGTAAACGCCCAATTGGCACATACGAAAACCAGGGGGATGCAAGATAACCTCACCTCTAGTACCTGTCGGAGTGAAGTAGCTGCAGGTTGCAGGCTTGATATGTTGCGCAGCTGTTTGCTGGATGATGGCAGCTACAAACCAGGTTGCACTGTATGAGAAGCCCTTCCTGAAGAGGGTTGGGTCTGCTCGCTTCGGCTGGTCTGCGTCTTTGGGTCATGCCCAGTAGCAGCAATCGCCATTTGAGCCTCTCTCACTGCCACACCATGGTTTGAACTGCAACGGTGTCGTCACTATCTGGCGGCCTGCATCAGAAAGCCATCAGCGGCTTCCTGACGGACATGAAACGTCACAACATCAAGTTGTGGTGTATTATGGCCTGCTTCCGATGGTCTTGCAGCAGACCTGGTGCATTCCAAGTATGTTGCTGGAATCCTCTGGCCGCACGGAGTTCCGAAAACCATGGCCGGAAACAGCTTGGTAAATGATAGCAGCCAAGCGTCCACATAAGTTTCGAGCCTTGGCGGCATCATCGCGGGCTCCAACGGAATCGCCAAGCTTGAGCCGCGCCCTCGCACGACAGAGCAGCGCGTCTGCGGCATCGCGGTGGACCACGCTTCCTGAGATTGTTGTCAGGGCCCTTCATGGCTCAGTGACTGCCGCACGTTCTAAGCACTTTTTCTTCTGGTTGCTGCCTTGGCTCCTTCATGCTGCACGGACGCCTTTCGCCAGGGAGCCAGTCAACAGCGGAGCACCGAGCAGGGTTAGAACAACAGCAAATTCCACAGAAAGCAGGCAGCTGCCTCAGAAGGTAAGATCCCTAGCTGCGCAAGCTGCTGGCAGCCCTCGTCATCTGCGGGAAGGATTGCCGCCTCTAAATCGCACAGTTTCAGTCAGCTCGCGGGGCCAATCCAACAAGGTTGCCTCGAGAGCTTTGCTCGAGCGGGCCTCCGCCTGCAGATGTTTTCACGACCCAGCAAGGCATTGCCTGGTGAAGCGCCTCTGGCCAATCCTTGGCTCCACTGACTCCCGCTTTCCTTGAAACATCTAAGGCCAGCCAAGCATCTCCCAGCAAAGAGAAGGTTTTCGCAGCCATCAGCTGAATGCTTAGCGCCTCCACTCTCAGGTCCACGGCCTCAAGAATTTGGCTAATCTCTTCACGTCCGGCAATTTGAAATTTGTGACACTGGCCCTTGCAGCTGCGTTGCCTGTAGTGCCGACTCGGTACTTGCATCCTGCTGAGCGCCAGTGCGTCAGAAGGACAACAGGTGCAAGCACCCTGAAGTTCAGTTGGGCTTGTGCACTCACATTTCCCTGTGTGAGCTCAGTTGCGGGAGCCTTCGATTCACCGACACTCTTCACTCTTCGCTGGTCTTCACCAAGTATGGATGCAAATCGCATCGTTGCTGAAAACTGCCGTGGCAGGTAAACCCTGAGCAGACGTGCGAGCTCATCTGTGAGTTTGCCAAAGGTACCGTTCCACAAATGTGGAACCCGAAAGCAAAATGGTAGACAATGGTAGCCCAAATTCAGGGGGCCTATGAATCCGTATGTAACCTTGAAAGCTCTGCTTGAAAGAGTCTCAAGCAATTCTAGGTCCTGCAGCGACAGCAGGATGTTTCTTGCATCATCATAAAGCCCTGGGCCACACAGGTTTGTAGGTGCGCAGCAAGACTTGCCATGCTTCAAGCCCCAGACTGACAGCATCGGTCAGGCTGCCACTAGCAGCCTCACGGTCTGCCTTCAGCTTCCTGCTGCGCACAGCTGCGAGCACTTTCGCCTGGCAAGAAGAACGTCTCTCTCTCTCACACGACTAGAAGTTCATGCGCAGCCTTGGCATCATCAAATCCCACTCCTTCCTCAGGATTGCCTGAGCTCCACGAATTCAAGGTGCTTGAAGTGCTACAGCAAATGTTGTCAAGCTCTGTCTGCGTGAGAGGCGCTGCCCTCTGCAACATCCAAGTTGTCAAACCGTCCATAATCCAGTGGCATGCTCGGTCATGTCACGGCCCCGGGCGCGAAGACGACATGCCATCCCCACCCAGTTGGGTAAAGACAAATGAAGTTCTGGTTAACAGCTGGCGACTAGGCCATAGGTCCATAGGTTATTGATGTGAGCATCTCTGCCGCAGCTATGCTGCTATGTCGCTTGTGACGCTAAGTTCCCAAGGCTGCATCAGGGATGTCCACGAAGACGCACAATCACAGCAGAGATTCCATTGCGCAGTTGCTTATTTGCTGTGTGCCGGGCATATCTGCCAACGGCAAAACAAGAAGCGTGCTGTTGTGCACCCGGTGTTGGGACCTGACTTTCATGCCGACAACAGATTGCGGTAAGCATTTCGCAAATCATGCTTTCTTGGCCTAGGCAGGACAGGGTGAACGCGGTATCGAACCGCCGAGTGGCAGGCCTTCCGGACATGTTGTGCAAAAGACCTACCTTTCTGTCTATTCCGTTTCTGCCAGGCCTGCAGAACTGGCATCCACCGAAACAACCCAGCACCCACCTTTCAGTTTACATTGAAGGCTCACGCTTCAGCTCGAAGCTGCGTAACCAAGTGCCTGAAGCTTGCCTTTGCTCAGCTGGACTTGACCAAGCTTCACAGGGCAATTCTTCCAGCCTTCTTGGCACAGGCTGATTGAGCTCCACGAACCCAATCCCGCCTTCAACTTGATCTGGCTGCACTTCTGGCAGCCACGGTACAGTGGCATCTGACATCAGTGGTCTTGGGCGAACCTGAGATTGGCGATGCAGGGCTCCTCAACCAGGTGACATGGCACAAAGCGCCTGCGTCTCCCAAATCTGTTTGCTGCTCAAAGCTCGAGTGAAAGCTTTCCTTGCGAGCGAAGGTTCCTTTACAGTACTGGTAGCTGGCAGGAGCGGAGGCCTGACAGAGGCCATCGAGGTGGATTCGTCTGTTGCCACCTTGAGCCAGTTCACCAGACGAGGACCAGGCGCCCTACGAATGTCCTCTGAGGCAAGTGCTGCCATTGCCTTCACGGCCCAGTCTATCGCGCGGTACAGATTGTGCCACCTCGACCACTGCATGAGGCAAGATCGACACTGCACGGGGTCAGCCCAAGACATGCACAAGTCATCCAGAGTAAATGGGAACGGCCTTCTGGTAGCAAGATGCAGCAAGGTAAGGCGCAGTTCTGTGATTGGGCAGGCTTGGGCGGCGACCAGTCCCCACTGCATCCAGCGCAAAGGAGTATCAGCATGCCAGCCTAAAGAAGTCGATGTAAGCACCAAGGACAAAGCAGCATGAGATAGCTCGCGCCTGCTGCAGCATGCGAGCAGAAGTGAAGAGCTGCCAAGCCTGCCTATGCTGAGCATGGCAGTAGGTCAGATCGGCCACCTGTGAGATTCCAGACATCCTTAACAAAAGTGGAGATATGCGAGACTCCTATGCGTACTTCCGAGACCCAGGTGCCTGGTGATAAGCGCAGGAAGAGTCGTTCAGCGCCTGAGCTGTATCTCCTCTGTCGGCTTGGCTTTCTATTGCTGTTGTTTCCCTCCAGGCCGCTGGCTGTCCACAGCAGCCTGGCCACTCTCGTCTTTGCAGAGTTTGCGAACGCAATCAGCAGCACATCCCAATCATTTCTCAGCTCAAAACCAGTAGACCTCCAGTTAAGCACAATAACGTCAGGAGTGCTTCACTTCTTCGTCCAGACTGATTCTGGCCGCGTTCTCTCGCGCAATCTCGTCACCTGCGCTTCATTTTATTGCGCAGATGTTCACATTCATGAGGCTCAGCAAAGGTCCGCACAGTAGGGGAAAGGAGCAACAACAGCCGCGGTATGAATGGGCACCTCAGGGTTTTGCCACTGAATCAATAAAGTCATGAGCAAGCAAAGTATAGCCGCATCTAGTTTGTGAAGACTTCCACTGGCTCTTTACGTTGAACTTTCTTTGTATCTGAGTAGCCTGGTGCTCATGCTGACTCTCCACAGCATCCAGCATAGCCGCTGCACGCGACCAGAGCTGATTTCTCATGTCTTGGATGGCATCGAAACGAGCGTCAGCTGGGCAAAGAGAATGTGGCAATCCATCATCAAGATTCTGTGCTGCATCTTGGTGAGGACAAGTTGCATCAACACAGCACACATCACAGCGCCCGAAGTCATGTCGGTGTTCTGAAAGTAAACTTCGTAGCTTGCCAACAACTCTTTTCTCGGCCAAGTGAATGATGATGCATTGCTGGGCTTCCATCACTGTCATTCCGGGCACATCCTGGTGGGACATGATGCTGCTGAGCCAGCCAGCGTGGAGGACGAAATGCCGAAGAATATCAGGCACATTGGCCAGGATTTGGGGAAGCTGGCGTGCCGAGGATGAATGCAGCGCTGCGTCTACCCAGAAGAGCTGGACAAGAATAGCAAGCGGCGCACAGTCGTTCCAGAGCACAGCTTGTAGATTTTCAGAGATCGAGAGTAGTGCTACGGCAGCCGGCAGCTCCAGGCAATGGTCCCGATAAACACAAGCCAGGGCCTCGCCTTCTGGTTCCGGAATTCGTTGACAGCGGCCAGGGGGCCAGCCCAACGGTCGCAGCCAATTCTTCCAACAGTCATGGAAAAGGGTGCTCTCCTTTAAGTTCGATGAAGAGATTGCGCGGAGGTCGTCGCAACAGGCATTGCTCAGTTCGCCCGGCTCGCATCGGTCCAGCTGCAGCAGGCCTGCAGGAAAGAAGCATGATTGCTCTGGAAATCAGTGATCATGCCGAGCAAGCATCGTGCGGTGCTGAAGTCTGCTTCTGCCAATGTTGTACTTGCAACCGAAGACTACAGCAGAGTTCCCAGGCCTGTGCTCCAGCAGTGTCGAAGCGGATCACCCAGGTCTACAGACCAGCCGGAAACTTGAACGCCGTGGTATCCAGTCAACAACAAGCATGCCAGCATTTGCAGTTCCTGCTCGGCAGCAGCCAGAACGCATGATACAGCCGACCATATTGATCTACACGGGCACTTCGAGTTGCGCACGCGGAATTCTACATGCACCTGAAAGCACGGCAACGAGCCACTGCAGCGGCCACGGACTGAGCAAGCATTTCATGCATAGAACTTGAACAAACTATCATGTCACCAAGACTGTTACTATTCGATATCGCGGCACCTAATGTGCTCTAAAAAACCAGCGCACGTACAGGAGCCTCATTAACTGTTGGCCGGCAATCCTCAACGTTATTATGTCACAATAGGGTGCATTCTGGACGGAGTAGTCGGCCGTTGCGCAGGTGACCCGCAGATCGGCATTGGGTTGGATCTCAGAGGGTTTAAGCTCAAATACTGCAGTCAATTGCTCACTCAGAGACACACACAAGAATCCTGAGGGCCTGTCACCAATACCGAATCTGTGCATGTTCTCCTTTCATCAGCACAGTTATTGCAGCCAGGCTGCAATGAACCAACATGGGTTGAATGGCCGTCGGTTCGCATGCCATTGCTACGCAACTGTTTTGATGTTGGCCTGAGGCCTCAAGGCGACTCCTGTGGGCTTTCCAAGATGCTATTTCAAGTCCCACTCGCTCGCACTGCGAGTTGCAGGCAAACTAGGCTTACATGTGTGCATGGTTCGTCCAGAGAAAGAAACCTGCAACTGGCTCAAGATCTTCTTCGGTGCAATCGTAGCTGATCCTGCTCTTGCCCTTGAGCAAAGATAGACCACAGGAAGAAAAAACGCCTCAAATTGCTTAGTCCATCTGGCACTAGTTTCGTGAGTTGAGAAAAAGAATCAACCCAAAAAAGACAAGCATGTGCCATCCTCCCCTTAGAGCGCTGAGACACTTTTCAAACTTTGGTCTCCTACCATGAGCATGAAGAGAAGTCTTTAAGGCACCCCCAACGATCTCTCAGCAACTGCCAATTGACAGGACGAGGCGGTCGCGGTTCAAAAGAAACTTGTCAGGCTCCTCTGTGACCCACTCGCCGGCACTGCTTCCATCTTCGCTCAGCTCCCCGTCCTGGCGATGTGGCGCCATGCTTGTTGACAGATTTTGGCATACCCAGGCAGCAATCCCAGCAAGAGATTGGTTCCTCCCCTTCTGGTTCTTCACCGGGATCCTTCAACCAAACTCGCGAAGTCTCAAAAAGCCTCCAAGTCTTTCAAGAAAGCAGAAGACGAGGCCTCCGGCGCATGAACATCTTGCCTCGGCATCACGATCTGATTCTCCAAGGCTAATATTATTACTATTCTTTGCGCTACTACGGATCGAATGAATGCACAGGAACGGAGTAGGGATGGCGAAAGGCAAGCGAGCAGCTGCGTACATACAACACACAGCAAGATTTATAAAATGGTTCTTTCACACCAACTGCGTCAAAGCTGCTCACTCTCGACCTGCAGGACACTTTTGCTTTGCTGTGGCGCATCCGCTTCCGCTGCTGTCCTTCCCGATACAATGCATGTCATGCAAAGCGGGAATGCAAACTGGCTCTGCCAGCGCTGCCAAGTCTCTCTGCCGGAGCTTCTTGGCCTTTGGCCTCTTCTGTCGCAGCCTGGCACGGATATTGTCAAAGGGCTATGCAAAAACCAGACCTTCTGCAAAGCGAGCCTCCTCTGGAGGCTTCTCAGGCTCCGAAGCGTTCCTGCGGGCTTCTGCCTTGGCCTGGGCATTGCGCATTTACATCCCTGCTCCAACTCCAAGTGCTGTGTTCGGAGGGCGCACCAAAGACGCCCGGGTACTGCGACCACGAGAGGCCACTGCCCAGCCGTCGTTGCCTGCACGTGCTCAAGACCAAACACGACCAAACAGTTTTGCTGCAGCAGTGGGCATTTCGCGCCTTCCGCATCCTCAGCTGCTTTAGGAGGCTCCGGAGCACTGCCTCTTCACAGGCGCAGGGGGTTGGCGCTAGCTGGGTCTCCCACTTCATTGCTCCAGTCTCAACAAAAGCTCTGCGAGGACCGCATACCACTATGGGTTCCCCAACAGCTCCAAAAAAGTTCATTACGCTTCGCCAGTCAAGCAATGGCTCTCACGGAGGGCCTGCATCCGAGGATGTCTTCGTCGAGGCCCGCTGCGGGCCCCAATCAAATTGGATTGACCGTCCTGACACAAAGCATTTCCCAGCATTGGAACCTTGCAGACATCCAGGATCAAACATCCTTCACTGCAAGTCGACAGGGCAGCTGGTCGGTCTTTGAGAGGCAATCTTGCCTGCAACAATACATTGGAGCACAACCCGGGCAACATGATGACAAAACATACCCTGAGCTTAAAATAACATTCCCCGCGATATCATCTGCGTGTCGGCAGGTTCGTGTGACACGTCAAGGGACATTTTGGTAGTTTGGCGGTTGGTTTTGTCATTACGCAGGACCAAGGACTCTTGGCACCTCAGGGGGCAGTTGTTGGCATGTCGGCGCGTCAGCTTTGACATGCTGGCCTGTGGCTTTTGCCATGTCGGCGGACGACGCACCTTTTGCATTATCAGCGGATCGGTTTTGCCACGGCAGGACGTCAATTTGGACACATCCTCGCTCGACATACACTTTGGCATACCGGGGAATGCCAACTTTGACCATATCCGCGTGTAAGCTTTGACATGTCGAGGGTTGATTTTGTCATGTCGGCGCGTCCTTTTTGCCATGTCGGCACGCCTATTTGGCATGTCAGCACGTGCCATTTCCAATTGTTCACTTGCGAATCCTCCCATCCTTGCTCTCATTCGTATGAAATGATTTGCAATACGAACCTCCCGTCTCTCATTCCTGATGAATTCTTAGCAACTCTCATTGCCCCTAAGTTCTTAAGTGGCGACATTCCATTCCTTTTAATTTCTGCCGCGCTTCATTCCTATTGGCTTCTTACTAGGAATCCCTCAATCTTATGACATCCTCCATAGGAATCTCTCATTCCTATCATGCTCTATTCAGAAAGAGGACTCTCTCATAAAACTTTAGTAATGTTTGGACAAGAACCTCTGATTGTCATTCTATTTGTGATAGGCTTCTCTTGTTCCCATCGAATCCTCAATAAGCACCTCTCATTCCTTGTAAATTCTTGATGAAAACCTCTCATTCCCATGAAGCTGTCAACAAAAATCCCTCATTGATGGAATTCTTACTAGGAATCTCTCTGTGCTGTTACATGACTTCTCATTCCTATGAAGCTCTTAAAAAGAATCTCGCATTGGTGTCGCCGGAGGGCAACTTTTGCAATGTCCCCGTAAGAATGTTGATAGGAACCTCTCTTTGCTGCTAAACTCTCAGTTCATATTGAATTCTCAATAAGAACGCCTGATAGGAACCTCTCATTTCTTTGCAATTTGTAGTAGCAATGGCAATACCTTTCCTATTCAGATCTTCGTAGGACTCTCTCATTCGACAACGAGGTAGAGCTCAATGCTTGGCAGCTTTGCAAAGGCGAGAAGTAAGGCCTATTAGTTCAAGGCAGCTTTGGCGTGTGGTACACGGCATGCATCCCAATAAGGAAGGTTTGGACTCCTGGAGCCTGCAGAAATAGAACTACCAGCATCATGGGTCATCGGGAGTATGGAGGCGGACTTTGAATGGCCGAGCACGGCCAAGTTGGTCGGCTTAGCTCTTCTCCCGAAATCCGACCAGGAAGAACGGCCCATCGCTCTCACGGCCTGCGTCTACCGAATATGGCTCAAAACCTGGGGTCTTGTCCATGCCAAGAGGCTCAAAGACAACCTGAGTAGGAAGCTTGGGACTTTGCAGTTCCATCAATGACGGTTTTCGACCTGGCTGTAGAAAGGATGATCAAGGTTGAGGTGGCTGTCACGCAGGGCACGCATTCCATCAGCCTCCTGCCAGATATCACGAAGCTTGATGACCACATTGACAGGGATCGATTACTTGAGGAAGCCGTTCTCCTGAGGTTCCCCCGCTCCTACTAGCTTTGGCTATGACTATGCATGGTGCGGCAAGATGCCTCTTGGAAAAGGATATGGTTCTCGCGTCAGTCTTTCCCAAACATGGCATTTTGGCGGGGTGTGGCTTTGCAAAGCTGAAAGGTAATAGAAAATGATGGAAAACGATACAACATGTTGGAACATGGTATAAGTGAAGACACATGATGAGCAATGCACGACAATTATGATCAAAATTATGACAAGTGTGCAAATATTTGTATGACAGGCACTTATGAAATTGATGAAACACGCTGAAATCTGGTGAAGATTGTTGGAAAACATAAATGATATGAACTTGATGAAAATGAGGAGAAATAATGCAAACAAAAATAGAAATTATGACTATGACAGCAAAAACCAATCATGAAAGATGATTCCCTGCGTTCGAGACAACACTTGTGCGCGTACTTTGGTCCTTTCCTTCTTTCTGTCGTTCCTTCTTTCTTTCTGTCTGCCTTTCTTTGTTCCTGCGTTGCTTGTGTTGTTACTTTCTCCTCATCTCTACAAGTATCTGGTTCCAACATACCCAGAAATTAAGACGAGAACTGTGGCTTCAGTTTTTTCGAAGGGGCACAACTCTTCCGTCCTTCCTTCATGGACTTCATCCACCGAAGCAATGCCCCGCAATGCCCCTTGCCCCAGAACAGAAAGAGCCCTCCAAAAAAATGCACCTCAAGAAATGCGACCCCTCTTGAGTTCTCAATCGGAACCTGTCATTCCGGCTAGACATCTCTCATCCCCATAACATTCTCAATCGAAATCCTTTATCCACATTAAATTCTTGAGCAGGAAAACCAGTCCAAGATAGGTGGATTCTTGTGTACTGTACGCCAGCTTTGCCATGTCATGCCGGCGTACCGAACGATTTTGGCAGGTCAGCGCGTCAGAAGTTTTGCCACGCTCGGCGCGATTTGTGGCATGTCGACGCGCGACGTCCCACCAACAACCTAACTGCATGTGACGGGATTTCACCAGCCTCGCGATACAGCCGCACCGTCAGCGCCTAAGGAAAACAAGCTGGAAGCCACGACTATCTCATTGCCAAGGTGGATGTACAAGCCCCTGGCGATTAAGTCAATGTCGTTTATTGACAGAAAGCCGAAATCACCCGTGGCCTTCTGGGAATTGCAATGCAGACCGAACCCCTCATCACTTGATTCAGAACCTTCGAGAACTGCTTTGCGAACGCAATGTCCTGCTGCGACACAAGCAGGTTGGCGCTTGCGCTGCGGACTGCAGCTTGAATTCAAATCGAACACCATGCCAAAGTTGCTCTTTTGCACAACGCCTCGCTAACCCTCCAGCTTGCTCCTCTCTCTGGCATGGCCTGCAAAGGGCCAGCAGATGCCAGCGGGACCGGAGCCAGGTGAAACTTCAAGTCTTGCAAGCTGTACAGAATATGAACTCTAAATAAAAGTATCCAGCATCGTGCATCATGTGGCGCTCCAGCTCCATGGCAAACAGCCTGACAGTAACAAGATGGATGAAAGCAACAGCCCAAAGCCAGCCTATGCAGGCACGCAAACCAGCAAAAGTTGGCCAGGTAATGCTTCATCTTGAACAGCAGTCCAGTTTTGTCGCTCAGCGAGACCGCACAGGAAAGGAGTCCAAAGCGCACCTGCCTTTGACAGGCCTGCCAAGAAGACCGTACGGCACAGCTTTGAAACCCCTCCATCCTCTGCGAAAGTCTTGACAACTAAAGAACCTACCTGTAACTGTGCCCTTTGGGCAACAGCTTTCACTTTAGCCTACAACAGTTCACAGATTGCAGACTTCAAATTGCAGGTCGTCACGACGCGCCCTATATTGTCAGCATGACGAACATTGCTGTCAACATGAAGTGGGAACGGTACATGTGTGATCACAACTGGCCTGCTGGCCAAAACGTCATGCCAAGCCAGCCATGACGACTCGCACCCACTCAGAAGAAGACGTGACAGCAACAGGGGTCGGTAGGCGACCTTCCCTCACCTAGTTCCTGCAGAAGGGCCGGCTGGCTTGGACTGAGTAGAAACAGCAA
This sequence comes from Symbiodinium pilosum, assembly GCA_905231905.1. Classification (NCBI taxonomy): domain Eukaryota; class Dinophyceae; order Suessiales; family Symbiodiniaceae; genus Symbiodinium; species Symbiodinium pilosum. Next base: position 46,447 of record CAJNIZ010005814.1, on the reverse strand, counting down.
AACTTGCAGCCGGTCCACTTGATGATAGCCAGGCCCCTTGTAAGCCTTGATCCTCTTCACGACTTCCTCGACCTTCTAGCTATTAGCTGCAGCTTTACAACTTCGGCACCATGTCCCACAGTACATGGCATGACATGGCCGTCTGCATGCGAAACTCCGCCTGGAAACTCTGTGAGTGGGGGTTCGGATGGTAGTTCATGCCTGCGCACTACGAAAAGCCGACGCATCCTATGACCACCACTGCAGAAGTATGTGCTTCGGCAGTTTGGCACTTGACTGAATTCGTTGAACATGAGTTCCTTAGGTCGTTTTCAGGGCCGACTGTCAAGAAGCATCGAGCCTAGCAACCTCAGAGCGGACATTAGGCCGATTCGCTTCCTGGGCAGATGATGCTGCCGCAGCTTGATGCGCTGTTGCAGGTGCACACAAGGCCATCTCTGGTGCTGGATTTGGGGCAAGCATCTGTCCAGTTTTTCCATACTTCTCCATCCTGGAGAACTTGCCCTGACAGGTGAGTGAGGTTGAAGACATTGTGGCGTCAGGGGCTCTCCATGCCTCCAACCGCTGGCCAAGCAGGAAATACAAGGCCTGAACTTGATCGTCTCAGTCTCCGTTTGGCACTTTAGCTGGGACTTTCTGAACTCTTGATGTGGGCCACGGCAGCAGGAGCTCCCTCTTTCTTGCTGGAAGTTGGTAGTTGCGCGCTTGAAAGAATAGAATTTTCTCATATATGCCCAGCCACTGTAGGCTGGATTCAAGCAGCCCCAGGATGCTGTAATTATGCCCCATGGAAACTCTGCGGTCTCGTGATTGAATATCCTATGCCCCACCGTCTACACCAAGCACCGACAGCAACCCGGCATCTTGTTCTTCGGCAACACCGCACAAGCAATTTCAGCCGGCAAAGCTGAGATCCTCACACAATCGGAAAAGCTGTTGCAATTCTTGCATAGGAGATCCTCGGACATCAAGGCAATCGTGGAAAGCAGCCACTCTCTCAGTACTCAAGCCCCACTCCCACAAAGAACTGACTGGATCGAGATTCATAGGTAGCGGGCTGGAAGAACTGGTGCAGAAAGTTTGCCATCTTGTCAGGCAGAGGCGTTCATCAGGACAAAGCTTGTAACTCCACAACCCGCTGCTGAATGGGCAAGGCCCAGGTCTAGAGACCCTTTTGATGCCAGGCCTGGTATCCGGAGAAGGGCGTGTGGCCGACCACCAATCTGGACAAACCAGCGTTGCTATACTCACGACATGCAAACTTGTCAATGGCGTGCACGTGGAGGCGGCTACATGCATGTCAGACTGGTTACGGCATTTGCTCATCTCGAAGGTCGGGTACCAGTATGGCACTTCAAACCACTGAATTCAACCTCTAAAGGCCCCATAAACCTCAATGAGAGATATGCGCGGCACTTCGAGGCAAGGCTGAAACGAAGACAAAAAAGGAGCTGAAAGGGTCTGAGAGATTCCAGAACAGCAACCGAAAAGCAACCTGTTGAATCTTGGCTCTGAGTCTCTGAGGCTGCTGGGGACTAGCAACTAGCACTTGATGTGCCAAGTCCATGGACTGGCGCAGAAAGGTTTCTCCAGACCCAAGCCAAGCTGCCTCTCTGTCTGACGCTTCAGCATCGAGTGGGAGACAAGCGGCTTTGTTTCCTTGGAATGAGTCTGTGGAAAAATCGTTTTCTGAAAAACACTGATGTGCCACTGCGGTACTCGAATGCCCTGGCCACTAAACGAATACTCCACCTGCAATGTCCAGTCACGGACTTGGTTCACGCAACAAGGTCACTGGCCAAAGACCATCAGGCAAGGGAATAGCTGAAAGCTCTTTCGGTTCAACAAGCGCTTTCAATCAAAGAGCGCAAGACACAAAGCATGCAGATGTATAACGATCAGTCCAAGATACACATGGTAGCTGCTGTCTGCAGTATTGACACTTCATTTCCAGCCTGCCCCACAACTATCGAGGTGTGGAAGGCATCCAAAGGCTCCTCAAGACACGGTCTTCGTGTAAAGCTGCGAAATCACATGACACGGCTGCGGTCTCTAAGTGCTTCGCTGAACCACGAATCTTTGCCGCTGAAGGTACATGAAACAATACTGTGGCGGCAAGCCTCAGTTCTCAAGCCAACCTATGATCACCGTCAGTCAAACGCTCAACCAAAGCAGGGTGAGCTTCGCGGGAACACAGACAAGAGCTGAGGCACGCGACATAGAAAAAAGTGTCTGGTGTAGCAAAGGTCTGTTGAGAAATGGTACACTCTTCAGCCTTGCGGCTCAACCGGACTGTCTCCCAGGCTGAAGGAGGCCACCGGGAGCGACTGCTCGGATCCCATGGCTACACGAGTGGCTTCTCTTGTAAGCACTTAGACGTCTTGAGGGTGTCAGTATCGCTTGTCTCGCTTGCCCCGCTGCAACTGAGCCAAAAATGCTGCAGCAAGTAATACTGGAAAACGCTTTTCTTCAGCAGCGATTTCGCAAAGTACATGCAACTGCAAGACCAGAAGTCGCAGCATGTCACAGCTTGATCCCGCTACCCACGGCCCTACAAGTACGCCTTGCCTGGGCGTGGAGCCGTGGAGCAATTGGCACCATGGCTGCTGGTCTGCCTGACCTGCTGCTGAGAAACCTCGAAACTGGTTTTGAAGCTGATATGGCAACAGCGGGCACGGGAGGACCTCAACATTTCATACCTTCATCTGGCATTTCAAAGCAATCCAGCTTTGACCCGTACAAAACTAGGACAGTCCTCTGGCCGCGGCTCCATAACCTTCCAGTTTTGCAAGGTCTATTGACTTCCGCAAACTAGCTTGGCACCTTCAGCTCCACCGGTAGCGTCTGCAGCAGAGCTCGCGCATTCTCGTCTCGCACCTGGCTCTCTCGAGCTCTCCCTTCGCTAACACATGCTAACACCGCGGCCCCCAGCCTCTGCATAAACTCCACTGGTTGTGAAGAGTTTGCCACCGAAGCGCTCCAAACGCCTTACATCCCGTACCCTGCATACAGATCCATCACTAGGGCCTACCAGATCAAAAGCTTTCAAGAAACAGTGCTCAAGCTGTGCAACCGATGTGACTCTAGCCCTTGGGAAATGTGAGCAACGTCATGATACGCAACGTACAAGTAGTGAATTCTTGACTGGTGGCCCATGCTGCGAAGATTTTGCATTTTTGTGGTGGAAATATCTCTCCGCAAGGGCAGGCAGAAGTTTCAGCCCAGATGCTTAAGTCGAATGGCAGCGCCAGCATCGATCACCACCTGCATGCTTCAAGTCGTGCGTACTGGCTTTGAGTCGTCACGCAAAGCCAATCCTGTCGGTCGGCTGCATCCTGCTCCCACAATGTCGCCATGGTGAGAGTCTTATGAGATACTTCAGCCGAAGACTATTACATCTCCGCTTGCGCGTTGGCTAAGATGACATGGAGGTTGACATGCTGGCTGCAACCATATTCAGACATGGGGGCTATTATGCTGCTCGAGCCAGTGTTGCCCGCCCATGCGTGTGTGCGTCAGGCCTTCAACACAGTCACCACTTGCCGGAACAAACATGCAAGTGCGCAAATGTCTGCATGTGCAGCTGACCATTGGAAGCACGACGAAGACGCTACCGTGCCCCGGGTGGTATGTACACATGCAAAGGACATAGCCCTTCAGGGACTGCCTGAGCAACAGAGAGCTTCCTTTCTGAGATAGTCACCCTGAACCTCTGCAAGGACTCTGGGAGCAGTGCTTTGGCCCCTGGCAAGCAGACTAACCGTCCTGGCCGAGTTGGGGGCTCAATTGCCCTGTCGGGCATGCATGTCTTCGCCGTGCAAGGCAGCCTCTGGTTCGCGTATGAAGCTGAGGACCAGGAGCGCCTGGAAGGCCAAGAAAGGCCAACTTTGGCTGCATTGGCTGCAGATGCATGATTCAAGTAGGCCCAGCTCTGACACTAAGGGCGCACGTTTTTTTTGCACGAAGATTCTCCTGGAGTCTGTCTGTCAGGTCTCTGAACGGGCAGCGAAGGGTCGAACTTGGGACTTGCTTTGCTGACAGATTCCTGCTTCGTCTGGCACGGCACCCACTGCCGCGATGAACCAGTTCCACTTGATGATCCATCCGGCGGGCTTTGTAGCTGCCTTGTACGAGAACAGATGAGTAGGGTTTAACGCAATGGTTTCTTGATCCACGTTGTGGATGTCGAGGATGGAGACCACGAGTCACAGGTGGAAAGTAGTGTGCAGGTTCCATCTTGCTCTGTGGCAGACCAACTGGCAAACGCACAGCTGGCCTCTTTGACGCAATGCATTTTGCAAGAATATTCTGTCCTGGCAGCATTAGCGTGTGGTACCTCCTCGCCCTTATCGCATTTTCCTTGACCCTTGTCTGCGGAATACGGGATGAATCCATACGATGCCTTGCAAGCAAGGAAAGACTTGTATCGGTAGGACTCGCCGTCCATTCCCCACACAGGCTTGTCGCCAAATTGTTGCTCGTAGGTCTTGCAAGGCTCAGTCGGATTTTTGGTGCTGGCTCCATTGCCAACTTGCACCCACGAGTTCTCCTGCGCTCCTTGGCGTTGCAAACACACAATCGAATTCCACAAATATGATTGCCCTCGTGCTCTTACGAATTACACGCAGACCTGCAAAGAACGTCTTGACTTTTCTGCTGGGCATGATTGGGCATGTTGCGCTGAGCGCTTGGCCAGCATATGGTGCCCATTGATCTCCAGGAGCCACGCGAGGACTTACTGTGAAAACCCCATCGCTGTTTTGGGTGCAGTAGTCTTCGAAATGCGCTAACCTTGGTGGCGCCGCTCCCCCTCCATGTGTTATTTGTGTGTGTGGATGCAGTTAGGCACTCACCTGTGCGTTTTATCTACCACAACAAGCTGTTCCATGTCAGTACAGTGGACTGTTTGAGTGCAGCTGAGTAACTTCATCTTGCGCTTCGCACAATAGCTGACAGCTTCCACATAGCTTTTCCGATTCCAGCCATCTTCATGGGAATACCACACCATAGCCTGGAATGACAAACGACGCATTCTACGTGTCCTTCCGAACACTTACAGAAGCACTTCTGCCCAGCACGCCCCTGCCTTTGGCATGGCAAGATCACCTGCCAAACGGCCAATGAGGGGTGTGCTCAGCGTCTGGGAATAGACCGCGCTCTCCTGGCTTGCCGGGCGGTGCGACACAGCAACTTAAAGTGCCTGCTTCCAGTCCTTCATTGCCCCTGACCACTTATTCCCATCTTTGTAACCACCAATTGCGAATTTTGCAGCATCGTCTGGCGCGAATGAAAACCTCCGCTTGCCAGTACCAACCGCAACCCGTGTGTCTGTTCGGCTGATTAATCGATCAATCTGGTCCAAGCCACCCGAAGCTGCAAGCCTTAACCTCGAGAGCGTTGAGATAAATCTTAGTCTCGTTCCTCAGTCATCCGTTCAAGATGTTACCAATGTATGGTCTGCATGGCGGATTCACTCAGAGTCAAGAGTCTGCACCATATCGTACATGAAGGCCACATGCTGCCATTCACCCGCTACGCTCATTTCTGTCGGTGCTGTTTGGCAAGCTTGGCCACCTGAGTGCAGAACATCACGTACAGCTCGCTCTCTGGTGCGACACATTCAAGATGGCACAGAGGACTCATCATCCACAAATTCAGCTTAACTAGGGTGTCGCACCGAAGGAGAAGCTGAAGGTGCCGTCCTGTACGCAGGGAGGTGCAAAGCTTCTCTGCCCTGTGCTTCATGGCTCCGCAGTGCTTGTTTTAATCTTACAGCGAAAGTGCTGTCCGCGTTGACAACCGCCCGAAGGTCTTGGTCCATGTTGGAGGATTCCTACCAACTCTGAATGGAATGAGCTCTTCATTCTATCTACAGCGACACCCAATCCATGTTGCTATAGCTAGACCGTCAGATTTGGTGAAAACCCGGTCATGGCTGGAGCTGAAGAGCGTCCTGGCAAGTTCTCTGTGCAGAAAAGCAGGCGCATGTGACATGATGCTGCCAGGAGGCTGTGGCCCACCGGCTCCATCTCGTCGAATTGTAGCTGTTAAAGTGAACGACGTGTCCTCGGCCATCGCTCGATGCTCGGTCCCCTGACTCGATCTACTTTGCCGAGACGCCTTCACAAGCTCTTGCGAAGTGCCGGCTTGGATTGCGAAGCGCTTGCTGTCAACCTCCGCCTTCTCAGACCACATGGGCCTGCCATGTGAACAAGCTGATCCTTCAGAAGCCTTACACTTCAGGGCATGAGCTCATAGAGCTCGTGCTGTAGGACTCAAGGCACCACAGGGAGCCTGGCAACTTTACAAAGAAGCAGGCTGTCTCGATTGGTCTCCGGTGTCCAATTGTCACTGTAGCTGGGGCTGATCGTGTAGTGGCCGCCGTAGGGTCCGTCGTCACATCTCCAAGAGCCCACCAGCCCAACGCAATGTCCTCTGCAGTAGCCCTCTCTCTTTCACTACATGAGCAAAGTGATGCATGCGCAGGTCCTTTGCAAACACAGGTCACCGGCGTCCCTCCGTAGGTCTTGACCTGAGCAAGTTTGCAGGAGAGATGACGCTAGATTTCACAGAAGCCCTTGAGCTGAGCCAGGTACTGTAGCTGTCCCATCGTCATTGCGGAACATGACGTTGTGACGATTGGGGCCCACCTCAGAGTCGACGCAATAGAAGTGGAGGCAGTTGCAGTTGCAGTTGCTCTCAGATTCCCAAGGTCAAGCGGCAAAGAGCGAGACGCAAGGAGCTGTTTCACACCTGAGCGTGAGCTTAGCAGACCCTCCTTCAAATTGGGCTCAGCATTTGTCCAAATTCCTGCAGCATCACTGGCTGTCTGTAGAATGGTGCCGGTAGAACTGGCCATCGCCAGTGTCACTGCGTGGAATCCCAAGGCCCGGGCTGGGCTGCTTGTTCAGGCTGGCAGGTCTTTGCCTTCGCGCGGAGGTAGTTCTGAACCTCGTTCATCTCATAGCCTCGGCTACTCGCGAGATAAACATGCTCTCATACCGGCGCACTTCTAAACGAAAGTCGACGGCATCAACACAAGCAGGTAGCGAGTCAGCACACGATCCCAGGTAAGGATCTCTGCGACCGCCCAGTCCGAGTGTTCCTCAGCGCAAAGCTTCAGCAAGGTCCACATCCGTCGCCCATAGGGTTGCTTGTGCATTCATGGCACTTCAGCAGGGCCATCGTTGATACCGACTACTGTCTTGCCACCACTCCCAGCAAATTTGGCCGCAATCTCCATACCTCGGGGATAACAGCACAGATTGCAGGCCATGGGTGCATTGTGCAGTTTCTCTGAAACTGAGCATAATGCCATCCAGAAATACGAACTCATGTTGATTTGAAGCGCAAAGAGCCTGAGAACTGCATTGCCAGAGCACCAACACTGCCATCCAACAACCCGTCGTTCAACACAGCAACGCAGCAACTGGCTCCACTAATTGCCACGAGCAGCAATCCAATTTCGAGTTCCCGTCAAGTTCTTCTCATCGTGCACCATCTGGCCGTAGAAGACACTGCCCGCTTGCCCTTCGGCATGTCCATGCCAGAAGTTCCTTACTTTGCTTAAGCCACAGCTCGGTTCGTTCACCAAGCCTTTGCCAGCTGCTTGATGCAAAACGAACATGTCAGAGCTTGGTGTCTTGGTGTAGGCAGATGTGCGCAAGTTTGTGCAGCTGACTCTGTTCAACTTTCACTGCAACAATATCTGTGCTCAGGCGGTTCATGCTTCCTGGGCCAGGTCACTCACCACGGAGAATCTTGCCCTGTGCAATGCCCGTGTACGCTGACAAAGAGCACATCCTGGCAAGCTAAATCGAATGAGCACTTGTTGCGGATTCATGATAGCTGAATATTGTGATGTGGTGAACGAAACCTCTCATAGTCATGAGCATCTTGGCTTACTGCGAAAGAGCTGCGTGAACGTTGATGGAAGAATGTCACCGAAGGTAAAGCTTGACTTGCCTTGAGCGAGGCAAACAGGGACAGGCACAGAAGCAAACAGCGTTGGGGTGCACAGTCAGATAACAGAAGGCACACCAATGCATCGAAGTTGCTGTCACCATAGATGTGCTTAAGCTCAGCACCATAGTGCCGTGGGGCAGCCCGAACCAGACCACCCTGTGCCTCTGCCTCAATCCAACAGCAATTATACATGCGCGACATCCTCACATGCCTCATGGCAGCAACAACGCCAAGTGCAAGCTCATTGCATCAAGGAGCTGTGAAAGCTCCCACGCTGCTTTTCCAACTGGGCCCTGCATCTTCACTCCTGCAACGCGCATGCCAAGGTGAGAATGAGACACCAGTGAACTTGGAGCAAAGCTGCGGATCCTGAACCAGGAAACCAGACCTTCAGCGGGCACAATCGCCGCCGGAAGCGCCGCATCTTGGACAGCTCGGACACTGTCAACAGCCGCATCCTCACCACGGTCTGCGTAACCATTTCATGATGATCACAAAATGCTCCGGCCTGCAACTCCTCTACGTCCAAGTCCTCATCCTCGTACAACTCAAAGGAAACTGCCTGGCAAGCCAAAGTCAGGTTGGCCTCACTTGGTGCCGCCAGCCATGCACGCATGCCATTGCGTGTCCCACCTTGCCAGATGTGCCTGTGCAACCAGACACTGGTATATAGCTAGCCTGGCCCGATTTTGCCTGAGTATGAAGTGCCGTGTGACATGCACTGTTCGCCCAAAACTTTCACGCAACTGGGGAGAGGGCTGCACCGGTTGGGCTACAGGTCCCGGGAAACCCATTGCCTCGATAGTACTTGGCCTTACATACCTTCTATGCAGCAGGATGGATGACTCTACGACCGTAGGACTGCTGCCATCAAAAGCGCAGTATTCCCATGGATTGTTATCCGCAAGCGCGTCCTCCAAGGAGTTATTCTGCTTTTGCTGCCAAAATGGCAACAGGCAATGCAGCAAGCATCCTGGATATCGCTGTACAGCTTGAAGTCCACCATGTATGCATTTGCCTCGCCAGCCTGGGTGGATGTGCCGAACTTAGCCATCAGGCTCTTGGCAAGGCGCATGTATGCAGCAAGTGCAAGCACCGCTTCAGGTAGGGCGAGGGTAGCTTGGCCTGCCAATCGCATGCCAAAGCCCGGTAAGGCTCGTAGGTGTCCGTGTTCGTGATTCTCCGATAGAAGACATGCCTCTTCGCGTGCAAAACTTAATAAACTGTCACCCCAGGGTCCCCAAAACAAGCTGAGGCACCTGTGGCTCTTCGCGCACTCCTGGCACTTGCGCAGAATGATGTGGTACCTGAGCGAACGTCAGCGGAACGCTGGCTTAGCTTGTAGATGTTCTTCTGAGGTTGCTACCTGCTCTCCTGGAAACGTCGGTTGAACTCGGACTCTTCCAAGCTTGTGACACGGCCATCTTGATCGACAGACAAACCAAGCCTCCGAGCAGGATCTCGGAAAGTGCTGATGCTATGCTGACCGCTGCACACCCTACTCGGTTTCGGGTTGCTCCACGCGAGGTAGCCCCTTCGCTTTGCTACACGGGAGGCTTGAACACTGTTGTCAAGATTGCAGGAGACATGCGACTGACGTGACTCTCTCACCGAATTTCTGCCTTAGCTGCGTTTCTATGTGCTTCAGTTTGCAAGATGTCGGTAGACATGTGATAGACCTAGACAGCAACTTAGAAATCTCGACGCAATTCTAATTGTGCCAGAGCAGCTTAGCTGCAGTCACTGAGAGTTCTATGCCCGCTGGGTAATGGTTCGCGTGTGTGCTTTTGGAACCACATGCTGCAAGATCAGCGGTCAACACTCAGCTTGCCTAAACGTCTGAGGCACGATGGGAAGGAGCATGTGGAATGACACTGCACGGCCACCTGCAACAAATGCGACCTTGCAAAAATGGTCGCTCGCCAGGCTACTTGCCCTTTCTGGCCTTTATCCGTCGTGCACTTTCCCGTGGAATCTCCTGCGCTCATTTGTAATGAAAATGAAGTCTGTCGTCCTGCAAACGGAAACCCAACAGGTTTACTCAAAAGTCCTGGCCTGCGTTGACAGGGATACTGTCCCACTGCTCGCCAAGTGTTGTGAGAGGACCGCTTTCAAAGGGGAAGCCCCTGCACAAGAGTTTACTCCGAAGACATCCCCAATCCGAGCACTTCCTGGCCTGAAGCTGCCAAGCGGAGCATAATTACATGCGGACCATTTGTGCTCATCCTGCATGTGCACTCGTAGCTATGCGTAGCATGGTGCTATGGGGGCCTAGCAAGAGATAATCTGCATCTGGCGTCGGTCCTCGAAGGCATTGTTGAGGTTGCTAAACAGCTTGAAATCTTTTCCCTCGATGTTGTCTGGATCTTCGTTCCAGGCGCATGATAACCTCACGGTGAATACGGCATCTGAATACCCACAATTCCTTGACAGTACGCGTTTGTTTCAACAAGGCCGAGCAACGAATCATAAGGAGAGTAATCGTTCAAAGGAGTAAATCTGCGATACACAATCTCCTCGGGACACAGACTCCAATGCATGAAAGCTTGAGAGAGAATATCCACACAAATGGCATGCTCGTGCTATCTCAGCTCAGGCTCCGTATGAGTGGCCGCGCACGAAGGGCAGATACGCTTTACGACGGGATATTTGTTGTACGGCTGCAGTAACTCATTGAACTCCTCTCAACTTGGAAATGCAGCTGCAGAAATGCACAGGGGGCCTGGGCACAATGTAAGGTCCTCTTTGGCAATTGTGTGGACCTCTCCTTTAGCCGTTTTCTCCAAGACATTCACGAAAACAAATCCTGGCTCCTGACCGGGCAGTGGGCTTCTGCACAAATGCTGTTTCAGGTTTTGCAGACTCAAGGCGCACCAAATGCAAGACGGTGTCCAGCTGCAAGCCTGGCAAGCTCTAACAATCAGAAATTCAACCCAACATCATCGAAATAGGTCAAGACCCTTCCAGCCTCCAACACCGCGCATGTCGGCAGCTTGGCATGCTGTAGCGGACAGTAGATTCAGCCGAGGTGCAGGAACCTGGCAAATGAAAACAAACCTGCTGAGAACGCATGTTCTGCGCATCAAAGCGACAGCAAGGAAGATGCTGGGGCACAGAACCCTTCTGCACCAAAAGACAAGGCGGAAGTGCTGTGGATGGGGCTGCGCTGGATGACATGTTCTTGAAGCCGACCGCCATGACGTTTTGATTGCAGAGGATCACATCCAATGGACTGAGATTCTTGCTTGACAATCTGAGTGAGAACACTCCCAGACGTCCAAATAACTTGTACTTCTTACCTTTGATTCTGCACGTTGCATTCTTGTCGCTGATCAACTTGATCTGCGAGATGCCAAAGGGCATCTGCGTCTCAGCTTGGAAAACGCCTGGGGGCATGAAGGTGATGGCACTGGAGCTGGGACCAGTTGCTCTGTCATAGGAGACGCCTCCTAGAAATGTACGGTCCTCTGTGGCTGTGAATTTGCACATGGGCTCCTCCTCGGGACCGTTGAAAGCCTTCCGGCAGATCTTACGGTGATCCGCTGTCTGCCACTTGTCCAAGGATTCATAGCCTTTCATGGCAATGGAATTAAAGCGCACCTTTCCGGTCTCTAAATCCTTGAAGCAGCTGGAAGGTGATCCCTGATTGTTGGGATCTTGTGGGTCCCAAACGCTGGGAGAGGGGATGCCTGGAAGCTCTCCCTCGGCAGCCGTTTGACAATCCTCCTTAGATTCGACTGCACGGTAGTCGTCCGGACAAATATTGCTGCCTTTGCTTGCCAGTTTGTACATTTCATCAACACCGGAGCCACAGTAGCATATGCGGACTGTCTCATCATTCGGCATCTCCTGACCGCAATCCAGCGGGACGCTCTCACTTGCAGGAACGCAGATGGTGTTGGAGGCATCATTGGGATCTGGTCGGAATGTCGCGGCCAATGTGCCATTCTGCGCCTCATCGACAGTTGAACAAGCTCCTCCCAACACTCCAACTGCCACCTTCATCTTGTTCTCGGAGCTCAGCAGAGAGCTGTCAGACGAACAAACCAAGGAAAGTGCGCTGCAGGTGGCATTGCAGGTCTTCTTTTCTTGATCAACGCGATACCATCCTGCAGGGAACTAGGAGGTTCGAACCGGTTCCGTGTTTCAGACCCCTTGAACATCTCAAATGGTGGGATCTGACTAGGATGGCCTGGAGTCTGGAGACCGGTTCAAATCTGGGATCTAGGTAACGAGAGGGTCACTGCTGCCAGGTATCTCAAGGTGACATATCAACCTCTATGAGAAGTCTTGAAAGGTCCTGCAGGCGACTGCTTCTCGGTTTGGATGAGGGAGGCACCCTTGATCTTGGTGCAGGCATCTGTTGCCCCAGCATCCACACCTTACTAGCCCAAGACTGAGTACGGCAACGAAAGGCTAAGGCTTCGCAAGCAAGTGGGAGCCGGACTCTTCAAGGTCTCCGCAGTAACAGAGCAGATCCTCCACTCCCGGCCGTCGCAGAAAGCGTCATGCAAGGACAGACAGCTGCCCGACTCGTCACACCTCAGCATCCGCATGTTTTGTGATGTGTTGGTGTTGGAAAAGCAGTCCTCATAACTGACGAAGGCAAATATCCTAAGCTACAATGAGGCAAGTCACTTCTTGACAGCAGCCGCCAAGGTTCCCGTCCACGCTTCGCATTTGGATAAAGCATCATTGCTCACCTGAGGACCGTTTGTGTAGTGAGCGGTCCGTGCGTCATCATGCATCCGCCAACTCACAGTGTTGGCCGTATATGTATGTGAGGTCCCATCGGAACATTCCTGCTTGATGGTGGTGGGTGTTCCCTTTAAATTTGTGACGTACCAGTCCTCAGCACAAGGACCATAGATCGTCTTGGCAGCCGGTGCCACTGGCGTGTTGAACGTCTGGTCTGGCCCGCTCATGGTGACCAGGAAGTTCCGGGTTCCCATCAACAGAACCCGAGAGAACTCAAAGTCCCCCTCTACGTAGGTTGCAGTGCCGTGCTCCAACTCCACATCCTTCCAGTCAGTCCCATTGACAGTGATTCGGATGGTCAAGTTGCTGTCAATCGCAAAGAAGGAAAGCGTCTTGGGGCCCTTGTGATTGCCCATGACCACGAAGGCCTTGCCTCGCAAGGATGAGTGGCCCCAGGGAGCCAGCTCATCTTTCCGCAGGCTAACAATCGGGAGAGCACTGTCAAGGACCTTATAGCTGCCGAACGAGGCGTCAGGAAGTAGATACTGGCGCTTGTCCTGCAATCACAGCTTGAAGATGCTCAACACAGACAGGAAGGCACAAGCAACGGACACGACGCTAGCAGTGTAAAACACGTGATTCATCAGCCCAGGTGCTGTTGCGTCTCCTCCGTCTGCATAGTGAGTCCAACCTTCGCCACTCTTCGTAGAGAGCTGGACTTGCACCCGACGTCCATTGCAGGATCCATCCGCCTTGCTGATCTTCAGATCGACGGCAACTCCGCTGGCAAGTTTGGCGTTCAGATAATCAGATGCCTGTGTCATCTCCGGCGCAGACAGGACCCTGTTCCAGACAATGACTTCCATGACGGCCCATTTGGAAACTTCCTCCCACATCTTTCCATGATTGATGACAAGGTTCTGCTTGAGCTTCACATTCGAAGGCTGGCAAGAGTCTTGCAGCACGGTCTCTCCATTTACAAGTGCTGCACGTGAGTCATCGCTAGTTGCACAAACTACTACCCAGTCTTCCAAGACCGCTGCTGCAGGCATGTCTTGTCCGCTGCAAGTGACGCCCGCTTTCCCAGCCGATTGCCCATGCAGCCAGTTCCCCTCGGAACCCTGAAGGATTCGTCCATAAGGCTGGCCGGTATAACGTGTAATCGAGCAAACGGTGTAGGACTCTTCCAGGACCTGTCGTGAAAGGGGAAACAAAAGACACAGAACTGAACACCCCTTACATCCCTTGCCTCTCCGAAGTCGAAGCGAGTCTTCTCATCGCCACGAAGGAAGCGCACCCCCTTCTTGGCGCCATGCCCAACCTCCAGGCCCATGTCGGACTTGCGACTGACAACGTGCCCTTGGTGGGACCCAACGGTGCTGGGCCATGGCTCTGCTGCATCCTCTGCGCGAAACCAAGCCACGCAGCCCTCGAGGGTTATGGGCGGCTTCTCGTCATGGGCTTGCTCGTAGTCCTCTGAGTTTGTAATCGGATCCTCTTGCAACAACGAGCTGCAGCAGGCACTTGAACAAGTCTTGGAGGGGGCTAATCGTGGCAAATCACTGTAGTCGACGACCCCACCAGAGACTCCCTGCTGGAGAACGGCCATGGGCTCACAGGTGGTCATCTGGGGCAATGAAGGCAACGATAGCATGTAGGCCTCTACATCGTGCTCTTCTCCAAGCTTGTGGCAAGATTTCAGGGCACCGTCTGTGGTTTCACCTGGCCTTAATGCTGACAACAAGCAGGCCACAGAGGAGTTTGCCTTGGCGAGACCAAAATACTCGCGGCCTTGTGCTTCCATTGTGTCCAGAGCAGTGTTCATAGCATCTAATACCGTTGCCTCACAAGCAAGGCGACGGTCACAGGATACCTGTTTGTGCACCTGTGCACAAACTGCAGAATCAAGCTCGTCTTGGAGTCGATTACAGGCGCTTCGCTGCTGCTTGTAGTCTTGCCCAAGCCGGTGGCAATCGTGCCCTTGCAACAGCCTACGACTCTCCAAATGAAGAGCGTCTGGATGACACTTCTCGGTGAAGGCGGACCAAGCAATTGCTTCTGCTTGACGACCTTGGTCACAAGAACATCATGCACTATTAGACTATTTCCCTGCTTTCACACTCTGACTCATGACCATGACAGCCCAACTCAGGAGGTGGCAGGCTCTGTGCTGGGATGTCATGCTGGCTGTGTCCAACAGCACAGCCGGGGTCCCGGTGTGACACGCCTGAAGCTGCAATCACACAAAGGCGCAATGTCTCGCAGCTTCAGGCGCATGTCGATGTTGCCTTGAAACGCTGATCCAACGCATCCAGCTCGCTCCGAGCAGCGGCTTGGGTCTCCTTCCAAGTCTCTCGCGTGGCCCCCACATACTTGAGCTTACATCAATGTCTGGCCTCGAACCGGAGGTGGAAGAGCTCTACATCAAGAGCTGATTGGATCTGCCCTAGCAGTTCCTGGCGGGGAGCGCTGCTACTCTACATGACACCATGCTGAATCAGCGGCAAAACAGCCTGTATCTGCGCGCCATCGTGCGAGGCTCTCTGCACTGACTGCTCTACGGTCTCGATTCCAGCCAGAACTGGATCCTGTACAGATTTTCTGAGCAAAGGCCATTTTCAAAGCAACACTTACTCCAGCCTTCGCCGATCCGCCGGCCAAAGCGTCTTGCAGCTTTGTGACGATCCCAAAGGCAGCGTTTGCAGCCTGATCAGAAGCCAAAATCGTCAAGGACAGGTGACCCAGAATGCATGTACTTCCTGCGTTCCAGCGGAAGCGCCTTGTCATAACTGCCGGCTGCCAGGGATGCCGTGCCCAGAAGTAGCAGAAATACCAACCTCAGCAGCAATGAGGGCTCTACTACCTTGCCTCTATGCCGAAGTCCCGGCCTTCGGAATGAACCGGGCACTGGAGCCATGGCCCCCCCGGGCAGCACGGAAAACTGCGTGCCTGGAATCCAGACCATATCACGGCCACTGTCGTGGCCCTTTCCAACAGCAACTGCATGCTAGGCAGCCTTGCAGCAGAAGCGGCAATATGGATATGGCGTCTAGGATTGATGCAGGTCACCTAGCATGGCAAAAGAGGCTGAGTGTGCGGGTGATCCGAAAGAGTTTGGGCATCTCAAGATGTCTTGTTTGAGGGAGGCCCGCAGTATGCTTACAACTGCAACTGTCATCTCACCTGAATCTAGGTACATGGCGTTTCACAAAGCTGCATGAGATGCAGTTTTAGGCGACAATCTTGACACTGTTGCCTCACGTGAGCCCATGTCTGTGCAAGACATCCGGACCAGAAAAGGGAAAATCATCACTCTGAGGATCTGGCGACAACTGAATGGAGCGATAGCCCCAGGCGCCATGCGGTTTGAGCTGCATGGCTCTGGGATTCTCAGGCATCACAGACATCTTCCTACAGCTAACATGCGCCCTGCCAAACAGCATGTCAGCCTGCATGAAACCCAGAACGCCCAGAACGCAGCTAGAGAAAGCAACGTTAAGGCAAATGAACGAACTCATCCCTGGCAGTAGCAGCTAAGCCCAACTAATCTCATGCAAACGTGCCTGAATTAGGCGGTCCCTCTGCGCCACAGAAGCCTCCACGAAGCACCACAGCCTCTCCTTTTCGTCTCAACTGCAGCCATATGATCCCAGAGAGTTATCCTTTCTTGTGCTGCAGTACACAGCTTTGCCTGATCACATGTCAGGTGCTTTACGGTCTGTTGCAGTCGTGTTGCAAGTAAGTAAGTATCAACAGTAGTCTGAGCCACACCTTCACGCTTGGCGCGATCTGTAGAATCACCTGCATAATCATGATGTCGTTGCTATTGCAATCTCTGTCCTTGCCGTTGACGCGACACCTGCACAGAAGCGTCAACAACAAAATCGAAAGCCTTTCGGAGCGTCACTCCTCACTTCACGCTTTAAAATCCGTGTCCGGCAACAAGAACAGCATGACGGAAACACACGAGTTGCACGACATGTAAGCTCCATTCCGCAGAGCCTGCGACCTTGCAGTAGAACACCAGATATGTCGCAAGCACAAGAAAGTGCAAGTGCAAGTTGACAACCAATAAAGCAATGGCACGGGGACAGTTCAAGAGATCAGCTTCGAGCAGGAAGCAATAGATTGGACTACATGGTTGCGGTTCCAGTTGCTGAGAGCCTCATTGCCACACACTGATCCGCCTCTCCATGCCTTGGACATCTCTTCAACAAGACAAGCACCAAAATGCCTAACCGCTGCAAGCGGACTCCAACTCCAGAAATCCACGCTGCTCGTTGATGGCCTTGTCCTCCTTTTGGCGATAGGAAGCTGCAAGTTTCATCGCCAGTGCGCAAAAGAAGTCCTTTGCAGGTCGGACGGTGATGGAACGCAGCAGCGTCTCCTGATCTGCAGACGGGGCACAGACTGCAGCAGCCAGCAACAGCGTTTCAGACCGTTGACGGCTACTCGTGAGTAGATTGACCATGATTGGCAATGCTGCAATGCAAAAAAAGTCTGTGCTGTTCTTTCGGTTCCTGATCTCTGTGGGCGCTTCGCGCACCCTCTCCTCCAATCGTCTCGACCTGTCACTTGTAGTCTGGCAAGGACTTGTTGGCAAGCACCCGGCAAAGCCTTCAAGCTCAAGATCTGAAGAGGAGGATTCAGACGCAAGAAGGCTGGTGCCTTGTGCCTGCCACGAAAACATCAACTGTCTCTGATTTAACGGCCCTACATGCAGGGTGTTCCCAGCGGCAGCGTTGAGGAACAGCGTGGCCCTTCCTGCTTCGAGAGTGGGCTGACAAAGCGAAAGGCGCAAAGGCATGCCCAGGCCTTTTGCACTTGTGGCTTCTGCTAAGAAATCCTTGCAGCTCTGGGTCAGGTATGCTTTGGCCTGTGCAACTGCATCGACAAACTCACAACAAAGTGATGACCGAATGCAGTCTTGCACGGAGTGATCCCAAACGAGCATGTGAAAGAAAGCTCAGCCTGCTGAAGCTCGCTCTCAACGAGAGGCCTGCGCTATGAGAGCTAAGCTTTCACTAGCTCAGCACGCGACGTCTTGTCCTTGTGATTTCAAGCTTCTCGAGATGAGCACGGAGCTTCTGGAGCACCTGTGCGAGTCACAGAGCATCCGCTCTGCGCGAAGGAGCAGTCGCTATCTACCATCCTCAGAAGGCCTTCTCAGAGCAACGGTTACCGGAAGCTTCCTCAAGAAGCCTGCAAGATTTAGACAAAACTGGCAGGCAAAGAGAAGACGCCACCACGAACGCAATGCTTTGACGAGGGAGTTAGCTTGGCCTTCTGCAGGCTTCGAGATCTGAAGCTGCCCTTGAAGCCATCCACCTGGAGACCTCTGTCGGAACAAAGACAAACTGTGATGGTAGAAGGTCAAGTGTTCTGCCTTTTGTTCAGTCTCCTTGCTTGTCTGCTGGGACAAATGATCTTGCAGAAGTGTCTCGGCCTTGGCACTTGCACTACTCAGTCCAGCGCGCAAAGCCTTCTTGTGCACGCAGTCCGTGCCTGATGAATCTTGCTTCCATCCACGCCAGACCGTTGAGCCTCACCAGCAGGGCGATCATGTGACACGGCAACAAGACGAAAGCAAGTAGACTGAGATGACGCACTGCACTGATTGCTTCTCTCACCGCCAGAGTCTTCCCTTGTGAGCCAAATTGTCCGGATCTAGAAGTGCTCAGGGTGGCCGTGGGCTGCAGCCGTGCGGGACAGTCTCAGGATCCGGCCTTTCTGGAGAAACCTGGATTTAGAGCTTGTTTCAGCGGTACAGCTCATATGGGCAGCGTTTGCCAACTGCCCGTCTAAATTGTATAGTCGATCCAATTTCTGTGCAGGCTGAATCACAGCTTCTTAACCGAAAGAGTATGCGTTCAGGGAGTATACGCCTCACATGTAGTTCATAAACACCTATTGAAGGACTCATCCACACCCCTGTCTGCACAACATGCTAGCCTCAATACATGACTGCCCGACCTCGGGGCATCATCCAGTGCTTTCAGCACATCCTGCAACAGCGCTTGCTAATTGATTTGACCCTGCCTGTCAATTGCGCCTTCTTGGCCAAGTCATCATCTGATTCCACGCCCTGGGAAAACTAACAGAGCAGAACAGAGCTACGAAAGCGGGGACAGCAGCTCTGGGTTTCCCAGCATCGGATCCCAGTGCCACCTGGGACCTGCAAGCTCACAAGCTCCAAGCACACAAGTTAAGCACCAGACAAGGACCTGCTGTCATTTGAACTGGCTCCAAGATCTGGCTCGTCCTGGCACTCAATTCAGGAAGTGGTTGAACTTTGGCATGACACTGGCAGGAGTTTATGCAGTTGGGAATAGGCCCTGCGTGGCCTCCAAGTCTTCTGGGCGAATGCCTACAATTCCTTGCAGCAGTAGGCAGCAGTGAAGCAGTGCATGCTTCTCATCAACCCTAGCCTGTTCACAAACTTTGCCACCAAAGGCTCAGGTTGACACCTTTGGTATCTGTTCTCCTTCTGATGTCTGTGCACCCACAAAGAGCACCTGGCCAACCCTGCAGTGCAAGACAAGACGCGAAAAAAAAAACTTCTGCTTGTGACTGTTTGTCCCGCGTGGCATTCGCAGGTCCAGAGTTCTCTGCTACAAGTGAAACTTTGCAGGCAGCCAGTCCGCTAAAAGATCTCACAGGAAGTCCGCATTCGAGGGGAAGGCCCACTTCGAGACCTGGCAGTAATTGACCACTGCAAGTACTCAGCCTGCGTTGCCACCCTCAACACGCTGGGATGGCGTCGTCTTCTTCGCTGGCAAGATGTTTCCTCGTTTCAACAACTTACAAGCAAGCTGCATCAGTTAGAGATAACACGTGAGCAGCAGAGGAAGCTGTTGCAGCTGGCATCGTAATGGCCGAGCTGCACTGGGTGAGTCTTGCGATACTTGTTCTCCAGCGTGTACCTGTCAGGAATCTGCAGTGACCAATTCATTCAAAGTTGAGCTGCCAGTGCCTGTCGATTTTGGCTTCCTGTGATTTGGCTATTCCGTCGAAAGATGCGACTGCTGCTCCACGCAATCGTGTGAGCGCCTTCAGTGGGCTATGTTCTCAGCTCATGCTCACAAGCGTACCGGACATCTTTGGTGCACAATTCAATACATCATCAGAACACATGGCAAGGCAACAACATCTGCAACCATAATCTGTATCAGGGCGAAACAAGACTTACCAAGCCAAGCACCATCAAGGCATGATGATGCCACCGGATGACATGTAACAGCAAGCCTGAAACGCGTGCCATAACAGCGAGTCTGAGGCCCAGGCACGAAAAACTGACCTGGACCAGCTGAAGGCCAGCTGGGCTGAAACACGCTGAAGCAAACGTTCCCGCATGAAGGAAGCGTATGATGCTACTGTTGGGCCACACAACGCATGGAAACGGCCTTCAGCAATCCCTACCAAGCAAAACCTTTTGAAGCTCAACACAGTGTGGGCCTCTGTGTTTCGGCCACCTCTGCCTTCTCTATCTGATCCACCATCCTCGTGCCGGCACAAACACAAAGAGAGACAGATTCGAGACTTCGAGCCCTGGAGCGAAGCGAGTTCGCTTGCTGTACTGAGCTAAAAGAAAATCTGGCAACATTTCTTCAGCTAAGTTCCCGGCTTGTTGCTCTCCTGACACATGCCCGGCACGGTAATTTCTATGCGGCAACCAATCAGACAGCTCACCAGCCCTATCTTGATCGAAGGCTCATAGGATTGAAGCAAACAAGATGGGCGTTTAGGTTTTGGAGCTCGTTAAGGATTTAGGGTTATTCAGGGCTTGAGGTGGACTTGTCTAACCGTAAAAGCCGAGAATTTGAAATAGTCTAACCGTAAAAGAAAAGAATTTGAAGCGTAAAGGGTGGAA
>CAJNIZ010005814.1:0-25814 GCA_905231905.1 Symbiodinium pilosum | reverse complement strand
AAAGCGGAGAGATGGAAGGGTAAAGGGTGGAATTGTCTCACCGTAAAAGCGGAGAATTTGAAGTGCAAAGGGTGGAATTGTCTAACCGTAAAAGCGGAGAATTTGAAGCGTAAAGGGTGGAATTCTCTCACCGTAAAAGCGGAGAATTTGAAGCGTAAAGGGTGGAATTCTCTCACCGTAAAAGCCGAGAATTTGAAGTGCAAAGGGTGGAATTGTCTTCCTGCTTGTGTTTTTTTCGGGTGTAGGGTGTTGGGTTGGTTAGTGTTTAGTTTAGGGGTTGCATAGGTTTAGGTTTGCGGCTTCGTGTTGGTGGGGGTGCAGGGCAAGCTGGTGTCAGAACCGTCCAAAACACCACAAATCACCTAAGAGTTTCTTGGCTGGTTGATCCTTCAGCTGAAGGTTGCATGTTTATCGGTTCGGGCATCTGACAAACTCATCGCGATGCTCGGTACTGCCGAGCGAGCCCCGGCCGCCCAAGAATACTTGTCGTAAGTATCGGGCCACCACAAAAGATCCCTGCTTTTGCCCTGTTTTTGCAAGCCCCCCCTCCTTGATGGAGGCCTCTGTCAGACTCTGCGCTTTGCTTTCTCGCCCAAAAGGTTCCAGGTCTGCGTACGGCATGTCAGCCTCCTGCATACAAGCACTTAATTAGAATTCTGCATGCAAACCCTGCCCAGCGAAACTGAGAGAGATGCCTTGGGTTTAGCGCTGTTTACATGGCCAACCTGCAGCACGACATGTCTCACAAAAGCATGCGAAAGAACGAAAGCAACATGTTGGAAGCCACCGACCTTTGAGCTGACCTGGTCGGAGGCGTGCACGGCATCCTTCACAAGAACCAGAACTCTAATGTCTATGGCTCGTTCTTATCTGCTTCGATTCTTGCAATGGCAAGACGATTGCATCCAGCACCGTTTTGCTCAGCGGCTTCAGGAACCTATACCCGTCTGAAAAGGAAAATGCTATGGCACTGCTACAGATTGCAGGGCTTAAGTTCATCGCATGGTTGGCGGCTTGCTCGAAAAGATCAAGGAATTCAAAGCAACGTTCAACTTTGACAGAAAGATACAGAAAGTAAAGAAGCTCAGGGTGGTCCATAACGGCTCTCTTGAGCGCTCCTGCACAGAGACCGTCGCAGCTGCTGGAGAAGCAGCCACAAGCAGCAGCAAGATCCGCAGGCAATTGGGCCTCATCGCCTCATCAGGAACTGGCTTAATGCTGTGGAGGTATGGTAGTTCCAAACAGAAACTGGCTGTGCAAATGCCTCCAGCTGCATTGGGGAGTAAGGACGCCCCACCCCCTTGAGCCTCGAACGGCTTTGCGGCCTTCACCCTGCAGTTCGGACAAGTTTGCATCTGCAATTCGCAAAACTGGCCGAGGCACCCATGGTTAATGGAGCATGCGCTCTCCATCTTGGCTCTATTCCGAAACAAAAAGAATGTCAAGCTGTGATGTATGTCCCAGCTCCCAACTGGCCACTGACACCGTCTGCACTTACAAGAAATGCGAAGTTGCCACTGTGCCGTCCCAAATCTAAGGACTTGAGACAGCTTGAGCCAAGGCAAACGAAGCCAGCAATTCGTTGCAGCCGTTCTGCCCTGCAAGCATTTCCAGTCCAAACCTGACGAAGCCCCACCTCTCGTAAAGGGTTTCCATGGTGAGGGATCCAAAAACTCAATCACCGGTGGATCACTTGATATAATTTCAAGACACTGCTCCTGGGGTCACATCCAATGCGTCATTCCTTCCTTTCTGGCTTCTTTCGGCCCTCTTCCCTGATTTAACTACATGCGTGTGCCGTGGGGTGACCGAAAAAATAAATGATAAATCAAGTTACTTAAAGCATCCTCCAGGGTTAGACATGTGCCAAGGGCTTTTCGAAAATGTGAAAATGAAACCTTTGCCCTGTCAAAGGACTGATCGACCAAAAACCTTCCAAACAAATATCGATCCAAAACTCAAGTGGGCTATCGCTAGGGCTTGCTGATGGTGATTGAAGATGTAATTTTCAAGATCCAGGCTGGCGAGGAAAACAGGAGCATCTAGAATCTAACGGCCCCACATCACGGGCGGAGGAAAGTCAAAACACCGCTTTAAGGGTGTCACTCAGGCGCACTTCCTTCCTACTTTTCTTCCTTCCGTGTTGCGTTGTTGTCCTCTGACTGCGTAACAGTCTCCGCTAGTTTCTCCCTCTAACGCTTTGTTGACTGTTACCTGCATTGATTCGTTGATCCCTAGTTGGCGTCTATAGTCCTTGTTTGAGTCTATTGCTGACGTCCCCTGTTTTTTCACAGCCAATGCAATGAATTTGCGTCACAGAATAGGCGCACAGGTGAGCTCAGCTTTCTCTTTCAATCGCGACTGACCAGCTGCCGCGTCCACAAAGCTCTCCGGATGCAAAGGAGATCAGACTGCCGACGGTCTGGACATGCCTGGACATCCCTCCAAGCTTCTGTGACAATCAGCATATGACACGTACCGAACATTACATTGTCTCGAAAAAGATCCACACCAACTAGTGGGCCGGGGGGTCCTGCACATCCACTTTCCAGCGCAGTCCGCATCCTGGAGGACGCTCCGGTCCAGTGCGCATCCATTGCTGGACGGGTCAGGGCGCACATTGGACCAGCAATTCCAGGGTCTTTCGGCTTCAGGGTGCAAGGTTTGGGGGTGTTAGTGCTGTGGCTTTGTTCTGCCACTTCGCACGGCATGCCAAAACGGTCACTACTGCACGTATGCAACTGTACACTGCGGGCGCTCCTTTCTTTTTGCTGCGAGAGACGAAGCGAAGCGTATGTCGCATGTCGGAAGCACCTCGGATGGGAGCAAAATGGGGGGCCCCCAAGCTTAGTTGAGGGGTGCCCCCTGGTGCTTTAAACACTTTATGACAACGTCACCCCGGGGAGGGCGGGTGGGCACAAAGAAATACTTGAGCGCAAAATCTTGCGCCAAGCCAACATCATTTGCAGAACTCTACGTTATCGCTAACAAGTCAGTTCTGCTGCTTCGCACGGCTTGCCAAAACGGTCACTACGGCATGCATGCAACTGTACACTGCGGGCGCTCCCTTCTTTTTGCTGCGAGAGACGAAACCCCGCGCATGCCATGCACGGATGCCGGTGAAACCAAACTCTTAAAGGAGGGGCAGCCGGAGCTGCAAAGCAAAAGAGGGGCTAATCGGGGACCCCTGCAATGATGCCAAACCTCTTGAGAAGAGGCGGCATCACTTAAAAGAGTGCCTGCAGAAACAACTCTACCACAAAGCGGGGATCTTGACGTCCCCTGAGGCCAGAGCAAAACCTCCTGTAGAGGATGCGGCTACTGCCTCGGGAAGAGCCGACAGAAAAGGCTATAGCAGGCACCAATTCTGGCCCTAAGAAAGGTGTACAAGGCCCACAAAACAAAGGGCGTAGCGCCCAGTGAGACTGGGACTAAGGACGGAGCACTGCACACCTAAATCTGCAGGCCTCAGCCCCTTAAGAATCGGAGACGTAGGAGCTCAGAACCTTTTGCTTTGGACCGAGGCCTTCCTTCTTCTGGAAGATCATCAGTGGAGTCGTATCTCTCCGGGGGAGTAAGGGCCACTTCAAGACACAACGGGGGCCGACCGCCCCATCTCCCATCATCAACTCCGCGGGCCTCATCGCGTAGTCAAGGAAGAAACCGGCAGCGTAGCAATACACCTTGAAGGAGGGGAGCGGGTGGCAGAGTGTGTTGGAGCTGTCCAGGCTCCCCACAGCACGCTTGAAGGAGAAGTAGGTCTTAAATTGGCAGGCTCCTGCAAGATGCTCTGACCGCAGCACAACCAACGTACATGCAAGGCCGCAGAGCCAAAACAGAAACGGGAGTGGGTGTGGCAACCCTCCCCTCGAGAACGGGCTTCGCCCAGCGCCCTCCAGGCCCGGCGGGCTCTTTCGCTGACAGAGAGGAGGCCCGCGAGGACCGGCACAGATCAAGGCAGCACGAAGGGCAAGGCTGGAATGTGGGCGTGATGCTTAGCCACGGGTTTAGGACTAGGGGAGCCCTCAGGGAGGGGCCTGTCACCCTGTGATGCTTGGCTGCAGGCCTTTTGCCCGGAGGAACGCGCTGGCAGACGCAGAGGATGCCTTGAGCCTCCGAAGGAGCACTGGGCAGGAGCTGCGGGCGTGACGACCTCCCAGCGGTCGGTATCAAAAGGCAAAAAAGGCAGTTGCTAGGCGCAGCCCCTCAAGCGCGGTCTGGACCTCAGAGATGATGGCCCCGTCCAGATCTTGGCTCATACACCTGGTAACCCCTAAACCTAAAGTGCCTAGGAGGACCAGTACCCTTATGCGTAGGAGTTTCCCCCGAGCAAGGGGCAGAGCAAAAGTCCAGAGGCCTCAGCAGGAGACAGGCGACGAATCCAAGTCCAAAAGCCGGCCACGAGAAGGGCACAGGACAGGATGAGCGACCCTTTGCAGTGCGCTGGGCAAGCTAGGCCAAACCAGTAGTTATTGGACCCCCAATAAAGGAACCTAACCCCTTGCGCGAGAAGAGGAAACCAGGCTTCCATCCGAAAAAGCTGCGATGCAATCAACATTCGATTCTACTTCCAGGGTTGTTCAGGGTTGTTTAGGCTTTAGGGGTTGGGTTCAAGGTTAAGCGGAAATTGAAGGTTCCAAAACTCGGACCAACAAACCTAAGCAACCATCACGCCCCAACCCTTTAACCAAATAAACCTAAGCGACCATCATGCCCCAAACTTTTGGCCACGCCCCCAAAGGGCGTACACTCAACCCCACGAGGGCGCGCGCAGAGTGCACGCAAAAACGGGCGTAAACTGGGCCGGAATGTGGATGCACACTGGACCGGAAAGTGGGCGTACACTCGACCCCGCCCCCAACCAACAAGAAATTCCAGTTTGGGTTTGGTATCACTATCACGCAGCCTTCGCAGAAGCATCTTGTCAGACTTGTGCAGGCATGTCTGCCATTCATGTTCTTCAGAGTGAGCAGCTTTGGACGCAGCACCCTGCAATGAAGCAGTGTTGGCGGAGCTTCTTGATCTTCACCATCTTTGCTTGGAATGCGGTGGCCAGCTCACAAGCACAAACGTACATCCTCCAGGACCCAGAAGAACACATGGCTGACCTGAGACACGTCTGGAGCCCTGAATGGACAAGTGAACCGACCCTCTGCAAGCAGGGCACTTTTGCCACTCCTCCGACATGTGCTCACTTCACATGCGCAGTTCCTGGTCAAGACAGGACACTGCTTGGCGGTGCAAGTTGCAGCTATGCTGAGCAAAGGAACAAGTACAGCATACTTGAAAAGCTAACTGCAACTACAATCCTGTCCGCCGGTGTCTACTTCCTCCAGCAGGTGGTCATCCCTTTTGCCACACAGCGTAGAGCCCGCGATCTCCTCATCAGCAAGCCAAGTAGTTGAAGCCTTGCTTTCGAATAACCAACAACGACGACTATCATGAGGCCGCAGCAGCATCAGCAGCAGCAGCAGCAGCAGCAGCGGTGGCGGCGGTGGCGGCGGTGTCGGGAAGCTGTAGCACACCGGCGGCGATAAAAGCAAAAGCAATGGCAGCAAACCCGAGATCGAGCGACTGCACAGCCTTGTTGTAGAGCTTGCTCGGGCGGTGTTCATCACACCGAAACGCAGTGATGTGACGAACAGAAACAGGAAGGCAGCACTGCACTGGCAGACAAAAGGAGCCTTCGCCACGCAGGTCAGAGGAGTCACAGCTCTCGTCATACACCATGCAGGTGAGACCATTGAAAGCCTCATATGTGTCAAGCAATTTCAATGCGCGGTCATGAGCATAAGTTGCATAAGGCACGCATGAAGAGCTTGAGGTTCGCGCTGCAACTTTGCAACCAGCAGTCTCATCGCAAAGCTCGAGGCACTTGCGAAGTCTCAAATTAGCTGAAATTGCTGGGTCCACCTGGCGCTCACCATCAACAGGCGCAGTAACATCTAGGGAGCGCGAGCAGAAGTCCTACAGTAGCTGCTCTCTGGGAGTCTTGGGGAAGGAGCTCAGAGTGCGTGAAAGGGGGCGCAAGCTGCTGACCATTGACAATTTGAAGTACTTTGGGCAGCGGAAGGCAGTCGAAGAAAAGAGATGGGCCTCTAGTGTGACACTTGCAGCAGGGTGCCTGCGGGAAATCTTCCTGTGTGATGAAACCATCGCGGCAGGTACCACCTTGAGGGAGCTGATGCCAGGAATCGCCACTCCAGGCATGCCAAGTTGTTGCTTCAGCCCCGTTCTGTCGCAGCAAGCTTTTTTCAAGGGACTGCCCCCCAAACAGGTGGACCAAAACGTGCTGGTAGAAAGCCACAGAATGGGCTCTGATTCTCCGGCTCCAAATCTTCATTCTCCAGCTGGTCTCACGAAGCAAAGATTGCTGCAGCAACGTCCCAATAGACGCCACCGAATCGAAGTGGAGTACATGAGGCAGGCGATAATAGTCTGTGGCCCCTATCCATCCCAGTGCCTGTTCCTCAAGAGCAGCAGCCAAGCTGGATTGGTTCATCCACGGAGCTTGTCGCTTGTGGCCTTGCTTTCCTTGCTCCAAAGCGACCATGCACATCGGAATGCCGCTTGCTGTGCTTCTGTCGTATTCCAGAGAACCCCATCGAACCGCTGGCAGCCACTTTGCCATAAGCTTTGGGCTTGGGAGAATTAGCGGCATGGCCTGAACATAAACAAGGAAAATCAAAAAGAATAAATGGATGCCACAGCATCCCACTCAGCTGAGAAGCTGCATGGTAGATCTCGAAGAAGGACATGACCTTCCACTTTGCAGAATCAGGCATCCTAGGCCCAGGCGTTCATGCCGCTTTCGGCTGAGCTTCACACGTCATTGTCCCAGGGGATCATCAAGGCAGCATCGTGAGAGAGAAGTGTTCCTTGGACACTCTGGCCTGTCAGCAAAACGGCGCAGCTTTCCTCTCTGCAAGTGAGTTGCTGAGGGGTAGATAATGTGCTTGGAAAACCTTGGCACCGCAAATCTCACCTCCCCAAAATTCACGTCACTTGCAGACCTCTGTTGGCAAGCCTCGCTTTGTAAGGGCGGACTGCAGAAAGCATGCATGTCAAAGCGTCTCCCAAGCCAGATTTCACTGGGACATAGAATAGTACAGCTTCTCAAGCACGGCTTAAGATCATGGGGTTCTTGCAAGACTTAGGGCACGGCTCTTTCTATTCTTATGGCATGTTTGCTGTTGCAGGCATGAGTCCCAGCATCCAAACAAACACATAAGGTGCAGCCTCAGAAGAACAATGCAAGGGAGCAATGGTGTTCTTTCTCGATGAGGGGGAAAGAAGTGCAGCGAAGGATGTCGAAACTACGGGCCAGTAGGCCTTAAGATTCTCCTCCGCTCGGGGGGGGGAGAAATGGGTTGCAGCCGTTTGCTGGAGTTAAGCAATGGATCTCAGGTGTCTGAGCTACGCTCGCACGAAAGATGTTGGTTGGTACTTGCAGGACGGGTTGGGATCATAGCTTGCCTTCAAGTTTGGTAGCCTCAAAGGCAGCATGTTGAAGACTTCGGTCAAGGGTTTGGACTGGCAAAAGCTGAGATTTCATCCAACTTCTTCGGACAGGTTCGGCCCTTGGCTGGATGACAGGGCGGTCGTCGTTCCACCCAGGGCGGTATGAGCCAACACAGTGTCGCAACTAGCTGGACTGAGGCATTCGGCTTCCTATTCGTCTATCACTTTAGCTGGCAGTCGAGGGTCAGGTCCGGATCTCGGATAGAATAGTTTTGCCGCCATCGGCTGTCATTTTCGAAATCTTCAGGATTGGATCACAGGCCTTAAGATAAGAGTTTTGACAGGCCAGCTCAGATCAGATTGGACTAGATCGGGTTAGATTAGCTCAGACTGTTTAGCTTAACTGCGCCAGCTACATCTCCTTGGAATGGATCAGATCAGATTGGACGACGTTAGGCATCTTATCAGCTCGGATTAAACTGCAAGGGACCTCAGAACTCCCTTCCTGCTGAATTTGCACTCCAAGGAATTAGAAGAAGTCCCGAAACTAGGTCAGGTTAGCAAAATCGCCAAAGTTACACATCACCAAAGTCAGTGTTGTCCATGGAAGTGTAAGAACCCGCCAGTTTCTTGACGAGACCTCACTTTGTAGAAATCAGTGTGAGTTTTGTTGAAGCCTGGGGAAAATGGCCTTGCCTGTTTGTGAATGAGCAGATAAATTGAATCTGGTCAGTATGGTGGCGTTTTATGGTTCTCAGCCTAGATAAATAAACGACATCTGCAAAAGCAGCCCGTTCCTTTACAACATGATTTCTACAACAATTTGTAGGAGCACCACCACGAAATCCGTTCACCTCCAGTCAGCAGGAACTACAAGAAATCCAAAGTATAGTCAACAGCGCCATACCTGACAGCGTGTCCAACAGATCCAAGCAAATCCATGTGTTTACGGGAAGACTAGCAACTGGGACCAAAGAAATACAGATCAATCCGCATCCGTGGAGATCTTGTATCGTGTCATAAACAAGGGAACGTTGGCAATTTGCCAAACCCCTGTGAAATTTGACAACTTTCGTGAATTCTGTTGCCTTCTTCTTTGATGATTAGCAATGGTCTGAGCTTTGTTCATTTGGCGGGAGGTTTTGTGGAATTCGCCAATAGTGGTCACATTGCAGAAGTCGCAGACAATGTCGGTTGAGGGAGTTTTATGAGTTTTGACAATTTGGTGAACTTCATGGTATCAGATTGATGTTTGATGCTTTGGCTGATTTTAGGTGGTCTTGCAACTTTTGCTACTTTCTGGTGATGTTTGGGATTTCGGCGATGCTTCGTTACTCTGTTTTCTGTGATCTTGTAGAGTTCCTGCATTCGGAAATTATGAGACAGATGCTAGATCACGGAAGGAATTCTGGCGAATTATTGCCCAGTCTGCAAAATTTCTTAACGTCCATTTTGCAACTTTAGTCCCTTTGTAAATGGCAAGGACCTTCCAGGCTAATCGAAGGCTTAGGGAAGGATAGCGAAGTCATATCCGCACATTGTTGGTCAAAGTAATGTTCAAATTAACTGGTGTTAGACATGTGAACAAAATGAAAAAGCATGTGCACTCATCTGCCAGTTCTTGTTCTCTAATTTTGGAGCACCTCGCGACTTCTACCCACAAGATCCCAGATGAACACATTTGAGACTAGGGCTTTAATGAATCATTTTCAAAACCGAGGTTTCTGTGACAACGTTGATGAAGTCTTGTTCGAATTTGGAACAACAGCATGTAAGCTAATGTTGTACGGATATGGTTGTGCGGATTCATAAAGTTTGGTGTGCGTTTGTTGTTCTTTTTGTGCGCAAAAATCTTTAGCTGTACATTTTTATCTGTGATTTCAAGCATGAGGACATGGTGAGTTGCGCGGTATCTCTGGCAGGATGTCAAGCCTTGGATGATTTCTGAGGTGTTGTAGAGACTTGTTGACTGCTGCATCATCAGTTTGAGGGAATAACTTTTCTGTGGCCCGTGCACAAAGGCCTGAATCAAACCTTGAAGTAAGCTGTCAAGGGGCCTTCCGGCTCCTGCACAGGCTGTTCCCTGAACCCGAGCCCAAGCGCTCATACCAAACCCTCCACCCTAAACTGTGTGCCAAAGTTCATTTGAGATAGCTATCCCCACACCTAAGCAGATGATTCAGGATGTAGAGCATGGGCTTGCCAGTTAAGAGTGTAGCTTTACTTGAAAAATTCAGGTTAAGGTAGTTCTTAACAGGAGTGGAGAAAGGGCCCAGAAAATCTCCAAGCAGGGATCTATTCACGGTTGAATATTCAGCATTCCATTTTAAGGGCCTCATGGGATGCACATGTGCGTCCAAGCAAAAATCGAAAAACAAGCGACGATTTGCGCACATCAACTTCACTTGCCGACTTTGAGCGTCAACATCTATCGTGCTTCAAATGGCATCAGCTGATTTTCAGACACTGAAATCGACCAGAAACCTCAGCAAAAAGGCACCTGCAGGGCAAGTTGTATCCTTTCTGGTCTTAGAGGCCGCTGGAGTTGACACCGGACGGAACTGGAGCTGCAATTGTGCTCTATTTGCAAGACATCTTCCAGGCATGATCCACGTTTTGGGCTTGTTACCTGGTCCACCTGCACTTCACCAAAAAGCAAACGCATGATTCAGTATCCGTGCGCGCCGAGCAACGACTGCATTCGGTCCCGGGAGTATTTGCCGGAGCAGGCCACGGAAAGCAGGGCCAAATGTGGCACGGCCTCAGATTTTCCAGGACGCGGCTTCCAGTTGAGACCTCTATCAGGAGCTGGCTAAAGACAACTCATCTGCACTTTCGCAAGGCCAACACCAGAAACTGGGCTCTGGCTCTGGGGGCGATATCTATACTCAGACTCCAGGATGCATCACAGGCGCAACAAGACCTCAGGCTCGAACGCCAGAGCTCTGGACGCAGCGCTACGGCTCTGGGATGCGAGGTGACATGTCCTCGCAGGATGTCATGCTCACGTTCAGCTGTAGCTGCAGAGTGCCTTGAACTTTGGCCGCACCTGAATGAGTGGCTTCTTGGTAGAAAGAAAGTGGAGGAACCGCTGGAACCCAAATGCCAGTTGCATGATGGAACTGCGCTGCCCGCATCAAGTCTGTCACCACCTTGGCTGTTTTTGATGTCTGGTGGGCTCTTGTAAGGGATAGTGCCAAGGACGCAGCAAATGCAGCTCGTGATGATGCCTCACCTATACTTTTGCTGCGGGAGAACTCTATGCGTCGACTCAAGCACAACAGAATCAGAAAGGCCTGAGTGCGACAATGCGGTCGCTTGTGCGGACTGTAGTAGCGGTTCCAACGTCTCAGGAGATGCCAAATATGTTAGAGCCAAACCTCAAGGAACTACTGTCCATCTCAAAGAAATGAGAAGATGTGTGGCGGAACATGTTTCCACTGAGTCTCCGGCCGCCATACACCACCGTGGGAGCTTTCAGGACTTGCTGCAGCATGTAGCACAGAATGTAGGGGCCAGTGCACACTTGCACATCGGCTTGCAGCAAAAAGACCTCCAGCTCCACAATTGCTTGAAGCTCGTGACGGAGTACCTGTGGCACGCATCAATGGCACCTCCATGCCTCTTGTGACACAGCACGCTGCGCAGGCCTCCTCGCTGTAATCCATCTCTTCGAACTCTGCCCAATTCATCATGCGGCTCAGAATTCTCTCAAAAATGAGGTCGTTCTGACACTGGCCAAGCCTAGGACAACTCTTGCAAACATGTATATCCACCCTGCTTCGCAGCAAAAACCTGAGTGCCTGACACTTCGCAGCGAAAACTGCAATGGTGGGAGGCCGCATGATGTTTAGGGCAGCTTAGCCCAAAATACTGATGCTGAGAGCGGCCATTTAAAGCCGCATGCACCGCAGTCGCAATGTCTGCGCACAGGCTGGGATGAGCACCCACCACTGCCAGCTTCCACACGCCCGACAGTGACGTTGTTGGTGCTCTCACCGGCTCCCTCAACAGCATGTCTTGGCGGATCGTCCAGGGAACCAAGCTTTCCACAGCTGTCCGGGTGCGAGTGTAATCCAGGCAGCGGCCCATTGCACATTCACCAGCTTGGCAAGAGAGCGAGGAAATCTGCAAGCAAGCAATGTCCTTAAGGCCAGCCACACATGCAAGGCATCCTCAAGGCTTTCATGAACGAATTGGGACAACATGGGACAACCAAGCCCTCAACCAGTGACGACAAAGGCCACGCAGAATCCTCCAAAAAGTCCAGTGCTCCAGAGCCGCCCAAGAAGCGCATTGCCAGCCCAGTGTAGTGCTGACTCTCCCAGCTGCCCTGGGGAGATACCAGGCTGTGCCGAGCAAGCACATACAAAGCAGCCACCAGCCCATAGTGGCAGTAACGTGCAGTTCTCACCAAATCCAGCGGCGCCGCACCAATCAACACCTGACCAGAGAACAAAGGCAAATCAGTTGTTGTAGGAGCCAAGGTGCTCAAAATGAGCCTGGTGAAACAGAGCCGACGCAGCAGCCAGCGTGTCCGGATCTGCGCTACTGGCATCCCAAAGTGCCTTTGCCATCACCTGACGCCACGTTACCGTGTAATTGCCAAGCCTCATGCTATGAGTCAATGAGTTCAGCTCTCAGACATTGCCAATCACAATCTCTCACAACTCAAGCTCACATCACTTGCGACGCAGGGTTTCTCTCAGAAGGACATGTGAGGTGCCCAGAGACCAGTTTGGGAATCCGAGAACCAGAAACAGTTTGCAGGACCTCTGCCTTCTCGAATACAACTTCGCCCGAGACACCCAAACTAATGAGATCTGCCTGAAGCTTCCAGTCGATCATGAAGCCAGAAGCAGCATTGCTCTGGAATGCCCGGCGGAACGCGTTCCAAGCCTCATGGCACAACAGGGAGGTTGCTGCTTGCCAAAGCTTGCGCAGTGCTTACGCAGTGGGTGCTGAGGCACCGGCCCCGTGCTCATCCGAGGAGCAATCAAGGACGGCAGCCATCGCAGCCATGGGTCTTGTCGGGCCCAGCCGCTCCAAAGCAAGATTTTCCTGGAAGGTCTCAACCTTGCCGTCGTCCTTTTGCACCTGGGCAAGAGTCAGGCACGTTGTTCAAGCATGCGTTCATGTTTTCTTCTAAGCATGCTGCAAAGTCAGAGTCGTGCTGCAGGCGCTGAAGCGTTGCAGTCCAGAAGTTCAGAGCAGTTGTTCGGAGCTGCGCGAGATGCTCGCCCATCCCTCGGCTGATCGTATCGAGATCCACAGTGGCCGCGAGCTCGATCAGCTCAGGAATACTGCTAAACTGCTGAACCTTCATGGCAGGGGATGCGAGCAGAATCAGATCATGTGCTCTTTTCTGAGCACCCCGCATGCGGTCTGGAGTGAAGCTCAGATGTTTGCTGCCAGAACAGGAATGCAAGAAGATCCGCTTCGCCACCAGCACCAGACAAGAATGGAGCATGCCTCAGATAACAAGCAAATGAGTGATTTGAGCGCGTCTTTAGTTTCCTGCGTGAAACGAAGCAGGTCCAAGCGGCTGAAACATGTGATGTATGTCAGAAACGTCTGGAAGCGAAATTGCTTTCTGCAGGAAGCCGAAGGGAGCAGCCTTAGATGAGCACAGAGAGTCAAGGAGTGACAAGTCTTCAACAACCAAAACTAAACAACAGTTGGACATCAACTGCTTGGATCAACAGCTCCACCATCGTTCTGAGCAAAGGACACGTCGCAAGCGATACAGCCAGGAAGGACGCGGCACAAAGATGGGAACACCTCTTGCAATACAAGGGGACTTCAAAAGCTAGTGATGTCAAAATTGGTCCGTGGCGGAGGGCGTAAACTTCGATGAAGGCAAATACCTGACGCTGAGAGACAGGTCAGAAGCTACCATATTGCTTTGCTGGCAGCGCACCGTCAGATCGTTGGGAACAAGCACCGTTGCGCGATAGCTGGCAATTTCACGTGGCCTCGGATTCCCTTATCGAGGAAGCTGAAATGCCACTCCTCCAAATGTGCAGATGGTGCCGAGGTTCGGTAGCTCGTCGGGTCCATATGATGCAGCCATCACGAAAGTGTAGTTGTGGCCTTTTGCATGGCAAAGTCACGGCAGATACAAGCCAACTCCTGAAGCTTCTGGGGCATCTGCTACCCTCATTTAGCCGCAAGTAGGCTTCCAGTACATCCATGAAGTATTGGCCAGGCAGCCGGTGCCAGTAACGAGCCCGTAGCACCAGGACCTCTCAGGCGGCCACACTGCGAATGTTTTTGACAGCTGCATCCTAGGAGGTACCTCTGTCCAATGATCTGCTTCTTGACCTTTCCAAACCACCCCAGATGGCAGGTAGTGCGCCACTCGTTCGACAACCTCAGTAAAAAGCCGCATGAAAGATGCAAGGGAATTGAGTAAAATCACCTGAGATTCCGGACGCGAAGACTCACTCCGGTCTGGTAGAGGCACTGCGAGGCTGCGAAGAAATTGCAGGCCACCAAGACTCGCCTGCATGAGCAGAAGCTCTTCTGGTAGCTGCTCGCCCTTCTGACTCCTGAGGCCTGGGATTTTGCGCCATGGCACGGACCTAGCTATGCATCATACCAAGACAGGAAAGACTTCAGTATCCAGGAGGTCAGGTGAGGCTGCCGCATGTCCCAAGAGCACTGTGCGAAAGTCATCGCTGGGTGCAGCTCCCCAAAGCAGCTGAGAGCAAACTGGCATCACCTGGTCTTCTGAAAGTTCTCAAACGGCAATGAAAAGCCCATGCTCAGTCGGCTGAGATTCTCAAGTTTGCAGCTCAGAAGCAAGTGGCTTGGAAGGAGCAAGGACATCGATCAAGTAGCACAGGGACATCGGACCCGAGCCTCAGCGAATGCTGACCCTTGTTCCGCAGCTTCACCCGTGCCATCTGCACAGCACAGTGTTCTCAGGCTGTCGCATACGATGAGGTCGGCATTGCTGATAGAAGGCTCTCGCACCCACGTGTGGCGCAGCTCACTCAAAGCTTCCTGTACAGACCAGTGGACTTCCTCCTGCAGAGTTGGCGTTCGGAGCATACAGGAGTAAGCAAAGCGATCCAAGCGTCAGGCGTAGTCGCCTGAGCTGTTGAACATGCGCTTCAAGAATTCTGCCTTTGCCAGCGGGGCGCTTCAGCAAGGCCCGCTTGGTGGCAGCGGCTTGCTGAGGTCAAGTCAATCTCGTCGTCATCGCATGGAGACCCCAACATCTCACCTCTGGCCCAGGGTTGCACATACTCAAACGCCTGTCTTCTGCACGAGCTTGGCTCGCGGCATTTGTGGACACAGGCATGCTTTAGCGTCTTGTCACCCGGCCGGCCGTAGCATGGATGTCCGGCATAGAACACCCCAAGACCACCTACTCTAATCAGAACAGCTCCTACGCAGCTGGGAGAAAACATGTGCCTTCCAGTCCGGAGCGTATCGCAGCTTCACCTTGGAAGCTGTTGCAGCAGCATCTTTCATTTTTGTGGAAACAGGTTTGGCCAGCTTCCCCTAAGTGCTGCACGAAGAGCTGCAACAGGCTCCAGCGTGCTGGCCACATGAAGCCCAAGTGCTGCAATGCGAAATGGGGTGATCTTCCAGCTGCGATCCGTGACATCAGGAATGTGAGAAAAGATCTCCTGTCAGAACGGCATGCAGCCGCAGACATTCTCAAAAAGTACCCCAGGCTGCAGGACATCATGCGTGCCTGCAGCACAGCTCTGGAGGCGACTTGCCGTCGGTCCAAGATCTTGTGACAATCTGGTGATGATCGGAAGCCAAGCGATGAATGCAAGCCTTGAGGTGCCAAGAATGCGAACAAACAACAGCACTGAGCACAAAAGGCTGGGCTATCAGCTCAAATGCAGGTCAAGGGAAGACAAAGGCCAATCCGAGCTTTCAAGGAAATCCGTCTCGCCCGTCTCACCTCCCAGGAGCTGCTCCGCCTCGAAAGATTGAACAGTCGTGCTCAAAAACTTGGAACTTTGATGAACTTTGCCAACAACTCAGTAATGCACAACATGGAGCAGGGGTTGCCGGTCATGGCACGCAGCAAGTCGAGGGTCACCTCCTGGCAACGAGTGTCCTGCAGGCTTGAAAGGATGAAACAGCATGTTGATCAACAAGGTGCGAACAGGCAGGATGGGAAAAGCAGAGCTGCGCATCCGTCAGTCCTGTCGCATGCTCGACAGGAATGGTATGCCTGTATTCCACGAAAAGGGCGTGCACGTAGCCGTACAAGCAGAAAGCCATTGGGTCTTCAGGATTGTCCACCTGCACTGAACTTTCTCTTCGCCACAAGCCTCTTTTCCTGCTTAGTTGCTGGGGTCCAGGCATAGGATGGATTGGATGGTCGCAGGGAAGCTCCCAAGGGCATCTCTCTACCTGTGACAACCAGAAAGCAAAAGATTAGAGAGACTTAACACGGACAAAATGTTTGCGCCTTGCGAGCCCTGAGCCATGAAGATCCTCTTTTCAGAGCCATGAGACCTGCATCTGCCAAACGAGCAACTTACAAATTTGGGGATTCAACCACATGAGCCTCAACTCGAAAACGTCGCCAGTGGCAGCGCTGCGCAGATGCACGACCCAAGCCCGGGCTCCAACAACCATGCCTGAATAGATGTGAATTCACTCCAGAAACAAGGCTCGTCTCAAAGTTTGGGGCCGAAACTTTCCTCGAAGTCGCTTATGAGCTCAACCGCAATCTCGCGTAAGCTGTCATTTCTGGGATAGCCAGCACGAGCATTTAAGATAGCTCCTTCTCGAAAGTCCTTGGGAGGCCGCAGGGCAAACATGAAAAAGCTACAGTACATTTCAATGTCGCGCAGTACATAGATCTGAGGTACCAGCAGACCACTTGGCAGCAAAAGGTGGCCCCTCGCAGTTCAGAAAAGCAGGAACCTGCCACAACAAGGGCCTTTGCCCCATAATATCTCCCTCGATCACACCTCTCTGCAGGCAGGAAAGGCAGGAGCACCTTCAGGGCATGGCCATCCACGCCAGCGACCCATCCGAAAGCGCAAGAAGCTGCTTGTACCACCACAGCCCAAAAGTGCTGCCTTAGAAAAGCAGTACTGCTTCACGTCATGCAGCGCGGTAAAATGCTTCTGCAAAACTAAGCCTGGCTCATCGCCGCCGCCGCTGATCGGCCATGCCATTAAGGGGACGCAGCCTTCCACTGTCAACACTACCTGGATAAAATCCACCTGCTTGCAATGTGAAACCTCGCATACTGGGTAGGTCAAGTTGTACCTTCGAATCGTGTTATAGAATCTGCTGCTCGCAAGGGTTACACTCTGCGTTGTCCCACAGCCTTGCTCATCCTGAACCAAGCTTGGCTTAGGAGAACTGTGGGCGCAAGAAAAGGAAAGGGCTCCGAAACATTCGAAAAAAAGTTCTGAAGCCAAACGTCTGGATTCCCTTGCGACTCCTAGGCACTGTTTGAAACTCCCCCCACGGCTTGAGTCTTGAGCCTTGGAATCAGCACCAACATTTGAAGGCTCAGGATGGTTGGTTAACAGTCGGAACTTGAGGATGGCATGGCTCCACAGGATGGAGATTAGGGTTTCATCGTCTCCCCTTTGTCTCCCTTCATGTGCGTGGCCTTGGCCGGGTCTGTGAAGCTTTGTTTCGGCTAGTCTCCCCTTTAGTCTCCCTTCACCTGAGTGGCTTCGGCCGGGTCCGGGGAATCCCTGTCCGTGGGTGGAACCCTTGTCTCCGCTTCCCTCGTCCTGGCCGGGTCCGTGGAATCCGTGTCTCCGCTTCCTCTCGGTCGGGTCCGCGGAATCCCTGTCTCCGCTTGTCTCCCCTTTGTCTCCCTTCATGTTCGTGTTCTTGCTTGTCTTCCCTTGGTCTCTCTTCATGTGGGCGGTCTCGGTCCGGCGCTTGTATCCCTTTAGTCTCAGTTCATCTCGCTTTGTCTCCCTTCATGTAAGTGGCCTCGGCCGGATCCTTGGAACACTTGTCTCCACTTGTCTCCCCTTGTCTCACTTCATGTGAGTGGCCTCGGCCGGGTCCCTGAAACACTTGTCTCCGCTCGTCTCCGCTTGTTTTTCTTATGTGGGTGGCCTTGGCCGGGTCTCTAACATGCTTGTTTCCGCATGTCTACCCGTGTTTCCACTTATGTGAGTAAATCTCTGGAATGTTTGTCTGCGATCTCCCTTCATGCGCGTGGTCTCTGGAACGCTTGTCTCCCCTTGTCTCCCTTCACGTGGGTGGCTTTGGCCGGGTCTCTGGGATGCGTTTCTGGACCATGTAGAACATCGTTTGGGTCAGCGAAGCAAATTTCAGCTTCTGGATGCTGTTGCCAAGTTTGCATCTTGGGGAGTGGCTCCTGAGCTGCGTTTGCGAGATGTGTGATCCGCAGGTCAAACGGTTTGAGGCGTCGGGTGTGTACTTCGGCTTTATGGAGTCCGGAGTTTAGAGCTAGGGGTGGTAGGGGCCTCATGAGGTTCCCTGCTTAGCAACGAGCTTTTGTGAGTGAGACGTACGGAGCGAGGCTGAAGGCTCAGGGGTAAAGTACTCTCGCATCCACTCAACGTGGTTGTTGTGAGGCACCATGGGGCTCTGAAACTATTTGCAAGGATCCTCAGCTAAACGTATGAACGCAAGTGCAACCCATACACCTGAAACCCTGGAATTTGTGTAGTCTATAAGGGGCAGCTAGATCACCTTTTGCATTCTGTGACGTAGCAGTTCCTGTCGAAAGCCGCTCTCAACGCTTGCTCCCCAGAGGAACCTGGCCAGGTGGCTGAAACTACTGCAGGCTTTTGGGGTTCAGGTTCCAAATTCATCTCGAATGTTGTTTGAGCAGTTTGGGGGCAGCTTAGCTTCTTGCGGTATAGACGCCACACGCAAGAGGAATTTTTCCTCACCCTGCCGGAACAGAAGAGGCTTTTTGGTTTGCCAAGAAGACCATCCCGAATGCAGTAGCGCAGGAAAGGAAGTAGTCACCCTTGACGCCTACACGCTCTATATTGCTTACTACGTTGGATTTGGGGCGGCGAAACTAACCACCTATCCAGAAGGGCCCTTAGCCGCAGCATGAGGGGCTTGGAGCTTGAGGGAATAGCCAGGCTTCGGGCAATGGAGGCTGGGTTTGAACTCATGGTAGTTGGGTTGTTTGGTTGCCCAGCCTTCAGTGACTCCCTTGTTCCAGCTGACTAGGATCGAATCGCAAAATGCATGCTCTCCGTCATGTGAACAAACGCATTGCAGTTGACGTTTCAGACGCATCTATGCACCCTTTCAAAGCAGCGCTGCCTTTGCTTAGACCCCATCAGCCTTGTGGCCATCGCTGCTGCCATCCGGCCTGCTGCAGCTTTTTAGCATGGTTTGTCAGCTTTGGCTTAGACCTACTAGAGTGTAATGCCAGGACGCTCCAATGCATTCAAAGTCCACCCGGACAAGCACCCCAGGCGCAACAGTGCACATTCAAAAGGGATTCCAAGAGCAGGGCCCAAAACAGCACTTCGGGATTCCAAGAGCAGCACCCAAGTCTTAAAGCACGTCTGAAGCACGCCAAGCGCACCACAAACAGTTCACATTCAAAAAGCCGAGCATATCAGATTGTAAATAGCTCCTGCAAAGTTTTCCAAGCTCGCACAAATTTAGCACCTTCTCCAGGCTTCTGGCGCTGTCAGCCAAAAGCTTACATGTCGCTCGGCAGAGGGTTTGGGGCCATTTGGTGGAAGCTTGGAAGGGAACGGGAAATAGTCAGGCAGCAGCAGGGCAACGTCGTAGCCGTTAATAATTGCCAAACTACTACCCACACGAAGCGGACCGCGACCGAATCAGAAACCACGTCGAGAATCAGAAACGAATCAGAAACTAAGAAGCAGAAACTACCTGCGAATCAGTAACTAAGAATCAGAAACCAGAAACTGCCGAATCAGAAACTGCAAATCAGCAACCAGCGCGAATCAGAAATTCCGAATGAAACTAGCGCTAATCAGAAACTGCGAATCTTAAACCTTCGCGAATCAGAAGCTGCGAATCAGAAATCACATGCTTAAGCTCAAGCTATTTTGCCTGGGCTTGGGCCAAATAATGAATAGGCCAAGCCCCCAAAGTGTTTAAGCTTAAGCTATGAAAATTAGCTGAGCCCAACCCTGAATAGACCAAGCCCCAAAGGTGTTGAGGCTTAAGCTTTTTGCCCTGGGCCAACGGTGAATAGGCGAAGCCCTGAAAGTGCTTCAGCTCAAGCTATTTCAACCTCAGACCCCTAGACCCGAGCCCTAAACCCTCAACCTTTGAACAGAACCTAAAACCCAAAAGGTTGAGGGTCTTTTAGGTTGGGTTCAGAGCATCCATGCCCAAACCATGACTCGTTCCATGTTACGCGTGCATCCGGACACGGAGGTCATCCTGAGTCCGCCCTTGTTACCACTGCATCCGAACACCAGGGCATCCATGCCCAAACAATGGTTCCGTCCATGTTACCAGAGCAGCAGCTAACAAGAAATAAACTTCAAGCCTCAAAAGCTCCCCTCTGGACGATATCACGTACCAAACTACCAAGTAATCGCTTCTCTAATACTAAACCCCAAGCTGCGAAGTGGGAAACTACAGTCTTTGATGGGCTGTGCAAACACCTAAGCCCACGGATAAACGAGCTGGGTCCAATGGGAAGGGGCTCTGAACTCCAGTCTTGTGCACGTCTGTGGCAGTTTGGATGTCGCCAAACATCAGGGCTCTTTTGGGGGGGCTTGTATTCCGATTCCTTGGGCACTGCAGAATTCTGCGAACAAAGCACATGTTTACGAGCCCGATGTTCGTGCAACAGCCCATAACAAACGATGTTTCCGCATAAGCTTTCCAACCTGATACATTACAACACCTTATGCAGGCTCCAAATCCCCGGCAGCCGAAGGGAAGGGATATTGTAGATTCAGCGAGGGGATGTGCAATTTCAGGTCTACTGCAGTCCAAAGGGTCAAGTTTGGAGGCTGAACATCAACGGTTTAGGGCCAGGGGCTGGATGACTCACAAAGCATGACTTGATTGCTTTCACTTCGTCAGTGTGAGATGGCAAACACATGGCTCCCTGAACAACAGTCCATCGAATCATTCCGACCCTCATTCCCAAACACTGCAAAAAAAGCTGACCCAATCTCCTGAAAGCCCAGCGCTGGCCCAGGCTTCAGGATTTCCGCATCCCAGCAAAGATCGAAAGAGCTGACTTCTCAACATTGCATCTCAATGATGATTGGAGGAGCCGAACAGCTCATGGCCTAAACAGCACGCGAACCTCAAGAGACCCCCAAAGAAGCACACCATTGTCTGGTAGTTGCGGAAGCATATGTCGTGAGTGTCCTTGATGACCTGCCAAATTTGCAAACTGTGTTTTGCGGGTACTGTATCGCACGAAGATAAAGGGAGGGTTTTTTTCAAGAAATTGCCGCACGCACTGCCACGTGCAGTTTTGAGAGCGCGTCACAAGAAATGATGGGGTTTCGCGAATGGCTCGCAGTTCCCACAGGGTTCTCCTGCCCGTGGTCAGCACATAAAACCATGCAAGACAAGTCGCAGCCTTCACCCTTGCGACATTTCAAATTGCACGCATGCCTCTTGTGGGATGCACAAAATTGTTCTAAACTTACTAAACTGAACTGGAATGTTGGATCACTCATGGGGTTCCCACGCTTTCCATACCTTCCCAGTGCCTGCATCCACAAGGCCCCATCGAATTAGCCGGCCGACTTCTCCCATCTGCTGCAAGCTATCCATGGCATTCCAAGATGCCAGCAGCCCGGTACCCTGGCCAAAAATCAACAACTGCAGCTCCGAATTGAAATCGTCGATGCTCTGGATGTTCTTGATCTTGCCGAGGATGAGCTCCCTGTCTTTCTCGCAGGATGCACGCATGCCCCGAACATCCAATTGCTCCAATGTCCGCGCACGTTGTTGGAGGGTCATTCTGGTTGAAAGCCTACGCTGTTCAAGAACTGAAGTATGTACTTTTAGTCTTGCTAGTGATACAGTAGGAGAACCAGAGCAAGCAAAGCAAAGACACTACTGAGCAGCCTAGAAGCTTCAATGATTGATTCATTTGCAGACGCTTGGCTTCTGCAATTTCGGCCATACACCACGCACGATGGAACAAGTCGAGAGCTTGGTCGACAGCAACAACTTGTCTGCAGCCTCCTGTGGCTTTAAGGTGGTACATCATGTCATCAAACTTATTGATTTCTGACATGTCACTTCGTCCATCCGGATCGTGGATATTCACGCAACTACAGCTGCAAACTGGGTGCAGCTCGTTCGTGACAGGATCCCGGTCATATGGGTTGGTGTGGCATATGCTGGCATGCTGGTTAACTGAAAATGCACAAATCCAATACATATCATCTAACTGACCAATCTCATCCACGACAGCGCAAAGGAACTCACAGTCTTCCTCCAAAAGTCGCGCTGCGAGTTTAAAGCTGCACTCTTCCAAGGCGTCTGAGACTACCGCGGCCAGCAAATCCTTGAAACTGTTTCCCCAGTTGTGGG
The DNA here is from genome assembly GCA_905231905.1 of Symbiodinium pilosum. NCBI lineage: Eukaryota > Dinophyceae > Suessiales > Symbiodiniaceae > Symbiodinium > Symbiodinium pilosum. The sequence goes on along the minus strand of CAJNIZ010005814.1, from coordinate 3,854 downwards.
TTACCATGACCGTAGCCCTTTGAGCACCACCTCGGTTCAAAGCCGAAACCGCATAAGCAGACTCCTCTTTGCTCGTGAGGGGTATGATGGCCCTGCGGACCACATCTCTGGTCTTGTGCTCTCGAGGCACATATTTCCAGTCTGGTATTCTGTGTAGGTCTTGCTGGTAGAAGTGCAGGAGGCTGCGCAAGTTCATTCCCCGCGAGGACAGCTCTTCAACTTTCCTCTTCCATGGCTGGCTCCATTCGGTCACTTTGGCCACCCCTGCTAGGGGTTCTTTCTCACATTTGCAGCAGGACATCTCCTGGCTGGCTTGGTTGGGTTGGAGCTTGGGCAACCTGTGACTGCCGGACAAAAGCAACGCTGCGAAAGCATTGCCAAAGGAATCGAAACACTGAACGACAGCTAACAGCCACGTAAACGTATCTCTTGTCGCCATCGTATCCAAATGCAAACTCCAAAGCGCTACTGAAAGCACGACAACTGTGAGTACGAGACTGAAGGCGACACCCATCACTTGCAGCGCAGTAAACCTCTTTGCTTGTTTCAAACTTGACTGTACAGCAACTGGCGTGTCTTCCATCTCTGCAAGGCGCAAAACCCTCCGCATCTGGAGGAAGGACTGCGTCAGAGCATAGATTGCCAAAGCGCTTGCCCCAACGTTGCAGACAAAGCTCAAAGAGCCAGCAAGAAAGGCCCCATTGAAAGTCATGGATAACAGTGTAACCTCAACTTGGCCACCAAAGCCTAGAGGTAGAAGGGCGGCCACCGCAGTCACACAAGCCTGCATCCACACGAGCTTCCGCAAGCAACTGCTGCAATAGTTCTGTTTTGATGTTTGTTCCAAGAGATCGAGCCGTCCAGCTACAAGCAGCTGCATCCAGAACAGGCCAACCAAATAGAGCACAAGCCTGAATGCCACCAATGCAGAGTGCCAATCTGATAGCATGTACCCACAATCAAGGTTTGACGAATTGCTTGCTTGCCCATCCAAATTTTGCACAAGGCTTGCTGGCAGGAAGAGGGACTGCAGCCAATTGATGGTTGCATAGCCGCAGGCTGACCGAACATGAGATGAAGCTCCGGCCCTTTTGTTCAGGAAGGCTGCAGCAAAACCAGCTCCTGCACTTGCCAGCTGCAGTCCAGGGAAAGAAGCTTTGTGCGGAAAAGGGCATACTCTTCTTTCTAACAAGATGTGATCTTGTGTCAGGGCGCTGGTCACCCCGCTGTCCACAATGCGATCATAATCCCTAGGAAACAGCAGAACAGCAGCTGTGGCATTGACGACCAGTACCAACAAGTATGATCCAGGCAGACATGATTTCAAGAAGCCTACGGATGGAACCGATGAGGCTGTCTCAGAACTCACAGAGTTTTCTGAGATTGAAGCGGCCATTATTCAATGGATTTCCGCCCAAATTGGCTGCAGCGAACACGTCTAATTTGTTCTGGCTGATGGCTGCGCACTGTGCCTATTTTGACCCCCCATCATGCAGGCAAGGCGCGCCTCGTCGCAGAGAAAGAAGATGTCGCAGTTGCAGCGGGAATAGGAACTGTTACTACATTTGGTGGGATGAATGGTGTATTGGGATTATGGTATGGTGCGGCGGTGCCACTATCAGAATCGGCACCACCATTATTGCTGCTTCTGCACTTGATGAATATTTTCTATTGCTATTTACTGTCGTTGTTGCTTTGGTTTTTGCTGGAAACCTTACTAGCATTGTTGCTTGAGAATGTAAGGGGGCGCTGCATGTATGAACTGGATGCCTTGCTAGCTCATGTACGGCGTACACGCCAACTCTGCGAAATATATTTGGATTATGCCGCGAGTGCGAAATTCAGGATTTATATGGATTTATCAAACATATGAGTCAAGCGGTCACTATCAGAACCCTCTCTAAAAATTGTGCGCGCGTACTAGAACCACAGCAGCCCAAAAAAATAAAATTGCGGGTTCTGAACGTGCATTTTTTGGTGCGACACTACCCTGAACGTCACACACAATCACAATTAGAGTTAGGCGTCTCATCCACACACTTCGAGTTTGGTGGCCCTGGTTACCAGAGAAATGCGCATTTGTTGATCTTGGACCGCCGTCAGTACAACTGTCCTAATTAGTCACGCCCACGGCGCTGCATTACCAAATTAAAGGACCGGAGAACCCTACATGTGTAGTTTAACCCGAGCTTAAGTGTTAGCCTATTCAGATAGCGTCGCCCGGCGATACAAGAAGACATGTATAAAAGAATGCAAGCTCTTGAGATCGCATTCCGCGGCGAAACGACGAGCACTTTGCGCAAGCGCGAAGTCGGCATCAGCTGTAGCTGGTATATATGTATATGTATATGTATATGTATATGATCACGTGTATATTTCGCATATGGTTTATTGCCATACTAAGTATATGAAGATAAATGTATATATATACCTATATTCAATCATTACACAAACGTGGGCGCTTGTGTGTGTGTTTGTGTGTGTGAGGGTGTGAGGGTGTGTGCGCGTGACGGTGTGTGTGTGTAAGTGTGTGTGTGTGTGGATGCCGGCGCGTGTTTTATGAGCACGGAACAGCAGCTTTTATTTTTTCTTCCGAGAACGTACAGGCGAACCCAAACCAGCCAGCACTCGACGGAAACAACTCCCAATCGTTAGATCGCATCGCCAGAAGAGCACCTCGAAACAGTCCTCGTGGGAATTTTCAGTCAGTCCGCCGCGTCTCCCCATCCCGGGTCGCACATCGACAAACTGAGCCGCCTTCAGAGCTCTTCACAAAGTAACCATTCCAGGGATTGAACTTGCGGAGGGCGAAACAAAGTAAAAGAATGGTGAACCGACAACACGCAGTCGTGTTCCCACCGTCTCAGCAATGTCTGACACTCGATAATACTCTCCTTTTGCCGGCCTGCGACCAATCCCGACAGAACACGAGCCTCCAAGAGAGCCCGCAAAGGCCACAACGACATACGCGGATGGTGAGCAACGCCGACTCTTCTGATAGTAAACAAAGGACTAATCTCATCTGGAGCGCCGACCTTCAGAAGTTCAGACACCAGGTTTTTATTGCAGTTGTAACAGCCATCGATCAGCCGCAACTGGCTCTTCCACTCCTGGAGACTGAACACTTGGAAAACCTTGCCTGTCAACGTCAAAGTGCGCAAAACATCCAAGTCATATTCTTTCATGGGACCAAAAGCAAAGTCAAAGGCCTCCATCGAATCTTATCCATCCATCCACAACAACACGGAGTGCAACTTCTGGCGCCTGATTGACCCTGTTGCGGTACGCAAAAACGCTAGCGCCACATTCGAGAACATTGGCAGATTAGCCTCCGTCACGCCCACACCAGGACTGACTAATCAAAGTGGTGCAACCGTTTGACTCGAAGATGTTCTTCAACATCTCCAAGTCACCCCTCAGGGCCGCCGAAGCCACCGCAGCACCGCGACCTTGATCATCTGCCTCAAACGACCAGAAGTCGGAAAAGGAAACCACGTCCCCGCGCTGAGCTGCTGCCCCTGGAACTGAGAAACAATAAGAAGGTTGCTTATCGAGTATAGGCACCGTTCCCCCCCTGGAGCACTCAGCATTGAAAGCAGATCCTCGTCCCCCTAAGCCTTCTCGGCCCACGTGAAAGCCGACTTGTGAGGCTCCCAGGGAGTGCCATAAGACGTGTCAGCTCCTCGATCCAGCCAAGCTTGCACGCAAACTTTACACAGACTTCCCGCTGCATGGAGAAAGAGGTGATGATCTCGCAACCTCGGGCTCATCTGGCTGACTTCTCTCCTATGAATCCTGCCGGGAACGTGCACGTACATGTCCAGCTCCACACCCGCGCAGAAGGCACGCGGCCG
>CAJNIZ010005813.1:7328-18692 GCA_905231905.1 Symbiodinium pilosum | reverse complement strand
GAAGGGTCGAAGCCCTGGTCAATAGCGTTGCCAGTAATGGCGGCCGCCCTGCGAGCAGCATCAACGACGCGGGCATCAGCTTCCGCGGAGGGAGTGACGCGGAGAGCGTCCTGGGAAAGGACGACTCTCATGCCAAGCACCTGGGCATGGTGAGCGACAGATGCTCGCAGCACCGCGGACATGGATCCCGCGTGGGCAGCAGCAGTGACGAGGCAGCGAACTGTGGATGCAGGGTAATGTGGTCGGCCCATACCCTACCCTTACACCACCAGGTCACATGGCCTCGCATGGCCTTGAAGAAAGCGGACACAACAGTATTCGGGATCTCAGGAACAAGAGGCGCAGACCACAGCAATTTGGGCATGACGAGTCCCAGGAGCAGGTGCTCCCTGACTTCCATGCGGCCAGGCAGAAGTTCCACTCCCGAGGCAAGACTGCAAACTTGGTCGAAGCAAACCCGCAGCTCAGGAAGCTCGGCACGCTTGTGCAGGGCCTTGATCCCGAGGTGTTCAACACGGTGGTCCCTGCCAGGGTCCTGACGGTCCCACACTTGTCGCTTGCCAGCATGCTCTGTAAGCCCCAAGGTGTGGTCAAACCACTGCGTGGCATCTAAAGCTGCGTTAAGGGAAGGCGGGGTGGCATTATCAACCAAACTCCTATCATCCATGTAAAGAAAGGCTTCAACCCCAGGGAAGGCCTTAGCCAGTTTGGCCCAGGGCCCCATGACAAAGGACAGAAAGGCAGGGCTGCAGGGATCACCAGCAGGCAGACCACATGAAGCGCGCACAACTTCCTGCGGGGCCTCCCCATAAACAATGCAATGGCGGGGAGCACCCCAAACCATGCGCCGCATATAGTCCAGGACTGCCCGCGCCACCCCGGCGGAGGCGCCGGCGCAAAAGGCAACATCATGCAGCACGCTGTCAAATGCTTTGCGGAGGTCGAGTTCGGCCCCGCGGACGCAGGGGGCGCGCAACCAAGCAAGAGTTGCAGACACAGCGCTGTGGCCAGGAGAGCCACAGTATTGACCTTCAGGAGGCGGAGGGAACTGCGCCAACAGAGCTCGATTCCAAGATCGAACGACGGCGCTGGCGATGGCGATAGGGCGGGCAGCGGCTTCGCAGCGCTTAGGGATGCCGACAACACGCCAACTGAAGAAACGGTCCTGGCAGGCACCTATGGCGGCTTCGTCTTGAAGAAACATGCAGGCATGCATGAGCTCAGCAAGCTCCACCACGAGCCAGGGACAAGCAATGGCCAGCCCTTTGAGCTCGTCGAAACCGGCCTCACCGGAGCCTTCTTTGATTGCGGCAGCAAGCTGGTCAGAGGTAGGGGCCGAGAAGCTGCTGCTGCCAAGCTCGGCGGGAGGCCAGGAGGTAGCTTGGCACACGGTGTCCCAAGCTTGAGCCCCGTTGCCACTGGGCCGAGTCCAGATCGGCTCCCAATCGGCAGTCATGCTCTCGGACGACAGGTCGGGGTCGTGAGGGCCGGCGACCTTGAGAGCCCCGGCGCCGGCACGAAGGGCATCAGTGGAGGCACGCTTAAAACGGTTACGCCAGAGCTTTGCCTGCTCCTGCTTTAACCTGGCATCCTCCTCCATGATAGCGGCATTGGCCATTTGAATGGCATGGCTTTGGTTGACAGGCAAGGGCAGACCAGCCAGCAGCGAGGTCCAATGGCGAACCTGGCTATGCGTGAGGGGAGCATCACCGCCAGCTTCGGCTTCACATTGGGCAGCAGCGCGGTGCAGCCGCTTCCAGCGCCGCAACAAAATGGACTCGCCAACACGGTGGGCAGCACCGGTCGCGACAGGGCGGACCGAAGCGGTGGAACCCTTGGCACGCTCGGCCGGCTTAAGGCCAAACCCATAGAAACAGCGGCTTGGCAAGCAGCCTCGGCCCGGCAGTGCCAATCCTCAAGTGCAACATGGAGCTCGGGCGCCTGAGGGCCGACCCTTTGAGAGAGAGAAACCATGTGAGCAACCTGGTCAGGAGCGGGCTCGCGAGGCCAATGCCAAGTGGAAGTAGCGCAGCGCCTGTAGCGCTGGGCCTGCTTCGGCCTGCTGGCCTGTGTATCACAACCATAGCAAACGGCCTTATGGTGAGGGATGCCAGGGAGGGCCCGTGCAGAAGCGGACGGGTTGGCAGCACTACCAAAGGCAAGCGCACGGGTAGGGGAACCGTTAGAGGCGACAACAGTGTTAATGACGGGAAACATCTCGGCACCGACATGCTGCATGAGGGACTCGTACTGCTGTTTCCAATTAAAGTCACCGATAAGGAGGGCGGGTCGTCCTAAATCAGCAACACTCCGAAGGAGAGAAGCGAGAAGGCGAGTGTCGGCACGACGAGCGTCTCCGTAGAAGGAGATGACCGCGAAAGTGGGGAACACCCTGCCGCAAACTCTATGGCTTTGCTCAACAGACAAAGGGCATGCAAAAGCGCTGGACTTGCCAGAGCACCGCCACAGGAGGGCCGTGCCGCCCTGCCGGACGGAACCGCGTTATTGACGCGGAGGGGGGGCGCTCCAGCTAGCACGCCAGCCACGCTCACGCGCCACCTTAGAGGCCCACTGGATGGTCTCATGGTGCCGGGTCTCTTGCAGAGCAACAAAGGAGGCTTGAACCCGCTCGGCCTCATCTAAAACCCTAGAAACCTGTGTGTGAGTGAGCTGTGCGCAACCTAGCTGTGGGGAGGGCTAGAGGCAGGGAAAGGAAGGAACGTGCTCGGGCAGGGACCTAAGCATAAAAATTGCCGTGAACTTAAACCTGTAAAAGCAAGGGCTGACCACTACGGGCCACAAAAAAAACGGCAACTGATCCTTAAATATTAAACGTCGTCCTCATCCCCTAATGTATAAAGCCCAACCCGTATTTAATGGGGGTGTTCGTCGTGGGACCGGTGTACAGAAGGGTATATAATAAGATCTTGTTGAACTCTAACTAAAATCGAATACAAAGCTTAAATCGAATACAAAAACGATGAAGTCGAGTAAAAAAAAACGGCTCATCCAGTTAAAACGCAAAACAAATCAGATTTGAAGTCTAGTTAAAATCTAAATGAAACAATTTCAACAGTTGAAAATTATTTGAAGTCGCCATAAAGCCAACTAACATCCGGGGACTTCTGGGACGACGGGAGCGGACCATGGCTTTAGCATCACGAGGCCTAGGAGCAGGTGCTCCCGAACGTCCATGAAACGAGGGAGGAGTTCCACCGGTTGCAGAGTTGTTCAAAACAAACATGAGTCTGCGGGATGGTGCTCTGCCGTCCAAAACTTTAAACCCTAAATGCTCAACGCACAGGACTCCATAACTTGGACCACAACCCTTACGTTCATCAGCATAGAACACATATTGCGGGAGGTATAGTGGAATTCAATGCAAAGGCTTCTTCTTCATGATCAGCTAAAGGGTTCTCTTGTCAGATTTCAATTATGGTAAACAGAATGCTGGCCGATCTCATGGCTCATACACGTTTTGTCTTTAGCTTTAAGGCTTGTGCCTTGAAGCTCATCCCTTTCGCACCCTGGATTTGTAATCGTTTCCCATCTTTGCGCTAGTGCTTTTCAAACCTTTATAGGGCATGGTTGAGTTTTGGGGGAATGGAGTACACCCGTGGTTAGGACCCACTACAGGAGTGGATTTTATAGGGACAATGGGGAGTTATAGAATTGGTATGTTAAGCTTATAACTCCCCTCCTGTAATTGCCTCAGAGCAAAACCAAAAGAATGTGAAGATAAAGAACGGACACAGTGCCAAGCGGGCAGCACCTACTTTAATGTTGGACCCTCTTTATACAAGGGATCCGGTCTAATAAAACGTTTTGAGGAAATTATTCAGGATCTGTTATTGGTTGGGGGGTGCGGAGTAATATTCTTTTAGTACCCAAAAATTATCAACACAGCAAACATTATTGATTAACTTGGGTTTGTTGTAGGTAAGAAAAGCATAGCAGAAACAGCTTGCAAGTGCTTTCTGAGACTATTTCTTCTCTTAAGCCAGGATACACATTTAAAACTCGAAGGCTTAGAGCCTCAGGCCTTAAAGGATTGGTTTTCCAGAGCTGAGCTCTACCTGGTTTTACCTATTAGGCCACATATCAAAGACTCCGAAATCCAAAAGCCATTAGCTGCAGCTCCATATAAACCGCTTGCTCGGGATGATACGAGAACGTACGAGCCGTCAATTTGTAAGGAGGAGGTATTGTACGAAAACATACGATCCATGAATTCTTGTGGGAGGTAGTCCAGCAGAGGCCTGGATCCACTTTAAGCATTTATTTGTTTTGGGGGTCCGGAATAACAAAACATGTTTCCGGCCCCCTGAATATTCACCAGGATTCCAACAAGATTGTACTTCATCTTATCAGGGTAATCTAGAATAATTTCAATTCCCAATTAAGGCCATTGTGGTACTATTCCCTAATAAACAACCATTTAGGATGAGGTCGGGTGAGGCCGCTTTAAATTGCCCAGTTTTATTTAGATTTTCGATTGATTTTAAGCGGATTCGGAATTCATCTTAACCAGGTTTGAACTGGTTAAAATCGGAGGGGGGGTTCAATTGATCTTGAATAGAGCTTAGTCAGATGTTAAAATGGGTTTCTTTACATTTTCAATTGGTTCTGACTGATTTTAGAGCATAATTAGATTTCAGTGTTCAATTAATTTGAAGTAGGTCTTATCTGATTTCAACTGGATTTTAACTTTTTTTTAATTCAAATTTCCAGTGGTGTTGAATGAATTTCCAACTGACTTAATTTGGCTTCAAAGAAATCTTGAATGCTAAATTGCAGTGCCAACACTAAGTAATATTGATACTGAAAACGAGTACCAGCTTCAAGGCTTCCACTGAGAGTGCCGGCTTTTATCGTTTTTCATTGCGCAGCAACTTTGGGTTCAGGGGTTTAGGGTTCAGGGTCTAAGGTTTAGGGTAGCAAATTTGGGGGTTTCCCAAAAATGGGGGTTACCTTTTTGGGGGTCCCCATAATAAGGATTATAGTGTTTTGGGGTCTATATTGGCGTTCCTCTATTAAGGGAAATTACCAGGGTAGCTCCGTCTAAAAGACAATAGTCAATTCTTCACAGGGTCCAACATCCTGAAGCTGACTGGTTCCTAGGAATAAGGGAATATATTACATGGGGATTACACAGGGATTATATTCCCTTATTTCCTGCTAAGAACCAGCAAGGAAATCGAATAAGTGACTCCTTTGCAGCTGGATTGCGTTGATACGCTCAAGCTGCAGGTCGGAATCTCCATGATAGGTACCTGCTCGCATAAACACGAAACCCTAAACCCTAACCCTAGCAGGTCTGTGCTTTGCTTACACCAGTGCAAATGTCTTCTGAGATTCGAGGCGCTTCCGTATCCACATCTTTGTGCCGCCCTTTGGGCGGCTTCCGTTTTTTTGTTGGGCTCTAGTCTCTGCGCAAGGAAGCTGGACTATTGAATTTGAATGCGTGTCTGAATATTGAAGCTGATGACTTGATGGGGACGCTGCGGCCTACGTCTTGCAGTTTAGGCGACTTAAGACATTGCCCAAAATCCCCCCAGACCCTAAACCCTTAGCCTGTGGAATCACGCCAGAGGTGACTTTTTACTTGATAAACCGTTGGAGTTTGACGTCGGATGTGATGTGCACGTTCTTGGGGCTCTGGGCTTGGGCTGTTGAGGTTAGTCTTACTGATCTTTAGCAAGGAACCAAGGAATATATCCTTTATGTAGGAATTGTATTCGCTGGTCCCCTACTCAGAACCGGTAAGTAGTTAGACTACAGAAAAACCACAACATCGTTCGATCCGCAATGTCCTGACAAAATCGAAAGATACGATAATCCCAGTTTCATCTTAATTTCCGTTTCCTCTTCCATTTCATTCCATGAATCTTTGGGCCAAAAAACATCTCAAAGGATCGCATCATCCCTGCTATGGATCTGGCTGTCCGCTCCGAGGTGCACGAAACCCTAAACCCAATTATATCCACAGATTACCCTGTATCCCCCTAAGCCCCAAACCCCAAATCCTAAACCCTAAACCGCGCGGGCTTTCGCTCCTGTAGGATCGATGCCGTGCTCGTCGGCAATCACCTGCGGACATCGTTTCGCTACTGCCCTAGGGTTTAGGGATTAGGTTTAGGGTTATGGTACTTTCCCAAAGTTAGGGTACCCCAATATAGACCCCAATATACTATAATCCTTAATATGGGGACCTGGAGAGCCGAGTGGAAAAGAAAATGGACAATCTTGGGTAATGTAGGGCGCAAATAATGGCCAATATTATGGCCTGGCATGGAAGGAGGCAATGTCGTGGCCTCCCGAATGTCGACCCACCCAGGATCTTCTTCTCAAAAATGCTTCCAAAATGGCTCTGCCAAGACTCCGAGGGAGTTTGTCAAAATGGTGGGGGCCAAGGGACCCTAGGAATATGTGGGGAGTATGAGCGGTTTAGCTGGGTCCCCTTGAAGATCTTATCGGGTTTATCTTAAGAAACTCCCCGTCCGACCCACAGCAATAAACATAATCACAATAAAAACACAAAAGCACAGTAACAGCAACAATAAGAACAATAACAACAAACAAACAACAATAGCAATAACAATAAGAAGAAGGTAATAACGCTGCTCATGATGACCCCCTTTATCCAACTGGAGCTTCCCCGGCCTCCCAGAACTTGGCACCAATCTGGTTGCCGCCTGCAAGGGCTTAGGGTACAGGACTTTGGGATTCAGTCTATCTCCTGACATGGGGAGATTTCAATCGCTTTGCCATCAATATTCAACACCCGCCACCATGCTAGCTCAGTATCCCCCACACCCTAAACCCTCAAGCCTAAACCCATCTAAAGCCCAATCCCTAAACCCTAAAGCCTAAGATTACGGGGGAGGTGATGGGCTTGAAGCAGTGTCCTATGCCCTGATGCCAAGTTGTTCTCCCAATCTGCCTTGGACTGACAGCAATAAAGCAGCAAACATTAAACACAGTACTAGTGTTAGTAGTGTTACTGGTGATAGTGATAGTCAGAATAATAGTAATAATAGTAATGATAATTGTCACAGCAGTAATAGAAATAGAGTCCGGCTAGGGCTTCGGATCAACGGCCAGAAGGCACACACTCAAACATAAGGACCTCACAAAGGCAAGCCAATTGTTACTCAGTGCCCCCAGAATGCCGGTTCGACAGTCAAGCCGCACTGACCGCCCTGGACGTGCACGAGCTCACGCATGGCTGCAAGTAGCACGAGGAAATGGCACGAGGGCTGCTTGAGAATCTTCGAGGGCGCTGCAGAGGTGCACAATGTTTCTCTGGATTTGGGCGTCCTTCTATCCAAGGATTGCATGAGGGACTTTAATTTTTATTCAGGGTGTGTAAACCTTTCCCTCAGCCCTCACCATACTCCGAACACACAGAAGCCACACATCTTCTTTTCATCTGTTCCATGAAACCCCAAAAACTAAGGCCTCAAACTTACGAAGAGGAAGTGGGACTACATTTTTGATGGCATGAGGGCCAGGGCTTGACTTTGGCATGCAGGCAGCACACAAGACCAACATCGAAAGACTGGGTTGCTGTTAAGGACCTTGATTTAAGTTACTCTATTCAGGAAACCCTATTACTTACTATACATAACCATTATGGTAACTTCATCAATTTCCTTAACAGCAACCCAGAAGAGCCGGTGTCTTTTCCCGTGGGGCTGGCCTTCAAGATCTTCTTGAAAGCTTGCCAGGAGTCGGGGCTCCCAAAATCCAGGGCTTCTGGCTTCCGCTTGTGCAGCTCATATGTCACACGCAGACACATCCATTTGGTCTATAACTATGGTCTAACTGCTACTGTACACAAATACTATTATCCATCTATGCACATGTACGAATATGTGTGTCTCAGATGATTAACTCCGGACACCACATCTGCAGCCCCTAGATTTTTAGAAGCTCTTGCATGAATTCCCCAGCCGCATCCCCTTGTCGCATGTGTGTAACCGAGATGAATTACAGTCTGAGCAGTAGCAGGGTGCGAGCACGGGGTCTGCAGAGCATCGCGCTCATCCGTCATACTCGCCCTCTTCCTCATCAAACTCCCCTGCCAAGGCAAGGCAGATAAACGACAAGCCATTCGCCAGCACCTTTGCTAAACGTTTCAACCTCAGACCAGACATCAGTCCTAGGTGGCTGTCCTTCTGCAGAGAGTCTCATCCAAAGTTTCGGCAACGCATAGTTGCGTGTAGCAAATCACGTTAGCAAACAGGAAGTACTACGGACCTAGGCAAATAAACATTGGAGCTACGGTGCACCTGAAACTGCTGTACACATTGCAGATACGCCCTGAAGACCCAACTTTTCTTGCACGTTTGCCGGCCTTCCTCCTCCGCAGTAGCGTCCTTCACAAATGCACAGCTGCGTGGCTTAACATATGTAATCTGGGGCTCCCCCACAGCATCACCATTAGGCCAGTGATCGGAATGGCAGGGCTTGCACTCATCAGCGAAAGGATTGAAAACGTGCTCTATGGAAGCGTGGCCATGCAAGGCTTCTCAGCACACCCGCCAATAGAAGTATCCCCGCCCAGCTGAGGGTTGGTCAAGATGATGGTTTCTATTTGGATATGCTTCAGTTAGAGATTGTGAAGAGGAGCCCAAAACAGTTTGAACAGCGCCTCAATTCAACGGTGGCACCAGCTCTCGACCCTAAATACTCAGAAGTACGAAGCTCTGACAGCAACCTCATTAGTACTTGATCTGACCCACCTGGTACTGCTGGTACTCGGAGACCAGGTCGTTCATGTTGGACTCTGCCTCCGTGAACTCCATCTCGTCCATGCCTGTTCGCCATCGCGCAAGGAGAGATGGAACGGAAGACAGCTTCTTCCACCAAACGAGTCACTCATATGATCTCACATGTATACTGCAGCTGTCCCAAACCGTGAAGAGCCTTCGCCAGTGTACCAGTGCAAGAAAGCTTTGCGGCGGAACATGGCAGTGAAGTACTCCGCCACCCTGTCAGGCAACTGCATAAGTGTCTGAGGCTACAAGTTAAAGGCAAGTAATGCAAGTATCGTGAGTACTGTCCAGGTTATGATTATCCAGGGTGCGGATCGGAGGATTTATGTTCATAATCCAAAGTGTTTCAAAATGAGGGACCTCCATACCCCTCCATTGCTTATATCATCCCCGCTTGCAATCAAATAATCTGACCATTAAAGGGGAGAATTGGAAGAGTGAATGCGAGAGAGTCTAACCGTAAAGGCGGAGACTTTGAAGGGTAAGTGTGGAATAGTCTAACCGTAAAAGTGGAAAAGTTCAAGGGAAAAGGCGAAGATGTCGAACCGCAAAAGTGGAGAACTTAAAGGGTAAGGGTGAAATAGTCCAATTTGAAGGGGAAGGGCAAAGAGCGCATGTATATGTGTAGGCATGCATGCATGCATGTATGTATGTATGTATGCGTGTATGTATGTATGTATGTACGTACGTACGTATGTATGTATGTATGTATGTATGTGTGTCGGTATGCGTGTATGTCGGCCTGCATGTACCTATGAAATTTCTAAACCACGACGTTGTGGGAAAACCGCAAAGTGGGATCTGGTTAGCAAAGCTCGATCTTGGGAATTTCTCCTAGTGGGGTACCCTCAGAGACCCTAGGTGAATGTTATGCAGGCTGCAAGAGTCCCTCTTGAGGATTCAGCACCCGCTGAGGCTGACAAGTGCAGGTCTTGGAGCCCATAATTCTATTATTATTATTATTAATACCACTAGTACTAGTACTATTCATATTACTATTGTTAGCCGTTATTGCTATTATTACTACTATTCTTGTTACTATTACCGCCATTATTGCTATTCTTACAACTATTACTATTATTCGTATGATCACTATAATCCCTGTTATTATGTTTACCATCATTCTTATTACTATAAGCCTACATTCGTGCCGTCTCCAAACAGGGATGCCTTGAATATCCTTGAATGGGGTCCTGGGGAAGGTAGGATGCTTTGACACAATCCACATTGACCACGTCCCTTTTAAAAGTGCTATGTGGTGTTCCTCGTGGGTCTTGGGAAGTTGAACATGCTTTTGTTTGAAGCAGGGCGTGTTACGCAACATCCCTTCAGATATTGTTGAGACAATCCAAAGGCTTGTGTGAAGAGGCTGTGCCTTCTCTCCTGTTTGTCCTTGCAAACTCAGCAGCCTTGTTCCCTTCAGTTGCCATATGTGCCCTTTACAAGACACCCGCCCAAGAAATGGTTGCAGGACCTCATGCCGCAAAACCCGACTCTGGGTATGTTGATCACTGGCACCACCGCGGGCAGCGGGTGCCTCTTGAACATCTCCTGGATAGCTGTGGAGTTCCCTGCGAAGGCGACAGCCATCTTGAGACCTCAGGACACTCTTCTCAAACAAGTCTCTTCAGGGTACCCCCCCCCCTCCCGCCCGTGATACGTACCGGAATCTACTGTACACATCTCAACGGTATGAAGTGGGGCAATCACTAATATCAGGAAATCCGATCATGAAAGCAATCTGGAAAAAGTCATTTAAACATGTATAATATGAGCCCTACAGGAAAAATCAGTGTGTTGCTGAGGGGTTATGTTTGTGGCTCAAATATATACTATGGTTCCATACTATGAACATTTGGCGAAGGGCATCCTTCGGCGCCTAAATCCTAAACCTAAACCCTAACAGCAGCCTCCCCTGCAAAGTTGCAGCCCAGGAGCCCTTGGGCGGGATGTCGCACACTGACGCTTTGATGTTGTTGGGGATCCACTCCTGGGCGCCAGCAAGGTAGGCTAAGGGTTTCGGGGTTTAGGGTTTGGGGGGTGAAGTCTTTGGAAATTGGATTGGGCCCGCCAGCTTGTCTGCAAGTGTGGGATCAGGCATTCTGTCATTGATCTTCCATTTTGGGCCTCAACCCCAACTGCTAGTTGTTGGCATGCCATGGCCTGGCAGCTATCAAGCTTCAGAGCCGAGGCACCACAAAGTAGGAGGAGTTCTTGTTTTGGACATTCAACATCTGCTCATCCACCTGGAACGATTCAAAGCTGTCACCAGGCGTTGCAGCATGTGGCAACCATGTTGTCAAATTGTGGTGTAGGCAGATGTCTGAGGGCCAGAAACACTGTGAAACTTCTAACCTAGCCTGGAGTTAAATACCAATTTGCACTCCGGGCACTAATGACACTAATGGTACAAGAACAAATCCTGCCAAACGACTTAAGGAAGGAGCACTTTGCCAAAAGATGGCCTCCTTGGTGGACATGCGGCCGCGGAAGAGGGCTGCTGCCGTGAGGTACCGTCCATGGCGGGGATCTGCCGCACACATCCTTAAATTTTGCCCCAATGTATACCCTATTATAATATAGT
>CAJNIZ010005812.1:8138-18694 GCA_905231905.1 Symbiodinium pilosum | reverse complement strand
CCACCACCACCACCACTCACCACCATGCTGTTGTTGCCGCTATTGCTTGAATCAGTAGGGGAAGACGTGGCCTGCAACTGAGCGAGTTGGCAGAAACCCAAAGTGAGATGCGACGGAAGGATTTTGAATGGAACAAAACTACTGGGTTGGCCCCTAAAACCNNGTAGATAGGGTCCCTTATTAAAGCCATTAGGGAAAATATTAAGTATCCCAGGGGCCTACCCAGACTGTTTTTTTCTGGTTTCTTACTGCAAGGAAGCTTCCATTGTCCTTTCCATTCCGCAGGAGGGTTACTGGTTGTCCTATCCTAGACCCTACTGTCGCCTAAATCAAGTCCTATAAGCCCTTCAAAGGGACTTAAAGGCATACTGTATTTTCCATAATCTTTTCCACGTCTTCCTTCCCTGCTAACCAGAAGTAAGTTACATAACCCATGTATAAACCTCAGTTTCCATGTCATCTTCCATGTTTTGAATTTGATTTGTTCACTATTGGTGTGGTACCACTGCTATACTTAACCTTGATCCTAAACCCAACACCCTAAAGAGTAGCTTCCAACTGGTAAATTCCCCTGACCGTCCAAGGAAAAATCGTCGTGTCTATGTTTCTTTCGTGTTTGCTTCTCTAGCATCGGGTGAAAACCCTACATACCCTCAGATTATCCCTACATACCCCCACATCCCTAGAAGATTCCACTCTCTTTTCCGTTCCCTACCCGGCACCAGGAACCCCTAAACCCTAAACCCTAAACCCTAAGCCCTAAACCCTAAACCCTAAACCATCCTTTCGTCAGCATAGCCTGGCCCAGGGCCTTCAGCTGCACGAAGAAATTGCACAAAATTTTCCTCAGCATATAGGTTAGGGTTTAGGGTTTAGGGTTTAGGTTTGGAGCTTAGGGTTTAGAATGTAGGTTTTAGGATGTAGGGCTTAGGGTTTAGGATCTAGGGCTTAGGAATAGGCTCTCCTGAGTATATAGGGAATGTATAGGGATTGTATAGGATTATATTGGATTATGGTTTTGGGGCTAGGAGTGTTGTAATCAGGGTGGGTTTGTCCCAAGTGTATAGGAGGCATTTAGGGGTATAGGGGGATTATGTAGGAATTATCACAGCGTATATAGGGGTTAACACAGAAAATAAATTGAAATCGAATGGAGGTCAATTGAGAGTTATTTAATTACGGTTAAAATGGTAGTGACATCATTTAAAATCGCATTCAGTTCTCGTATGTAAAATCCTTTTTCGAAACCCTATGAAAACAGTCAAAACCTAGGATATCAAGGGGATTCATCCCTAATTCCTTTGTATTTCTTCTTATACCCCCTAGTGTCCTCAAAAAGCATGAAGGACCCCTAACTTACGGATTCACTTACAGTACGCACCTTTAGCCGCTCAAGTAAGGTTATCTAATGGCCAGAAATGTGGACCTAGTTTCAGGACGATCGAGTACACGCCGCGCAGGTTACCCAATGCTGCGTCCTCCAGAAAGCTCACGGCTTCCAGTTTGTGGTATAAGGGTTTATTATTTAGGGCCTAGGTATGTAGGGATTATGTAGGGGTGTATGGGGATTGTATACCGGCATCAAGGGACGGGAAATGCCTTAGGCCCGAAAAACCGTCCAGCCAGTTCTTGGTGTTCGGTGTTTAGGAGTCCTTGCACAAGGGCTGCTGCGGGCACGGACGAATCTATTCCTAACAGGGCACCTTTCTGTAGGGAGTAACTGCTGTTAGGTGCTTCTCTGTTTCGGTGTCTATGCGTTGGCAGGGTGCTCTGCTTGAGGCGCTGGACCTGCTGAGAAATTTCGGCCAAGGCACACGCACGAGATACTAATGGAGTGTAAATCAAAAAGAACTCTGTAGACATACCACCATTGTTTTCATGATTACGTTTGCCAATGCTAATTGGGAAAAGCGGCCAGCAGCACAGACTAGCTATCAGTGGGGGTCGTTGTGGCGGCGGCGGCGGCGGCGCTGGCGGCTGTGGTGGTGGTGGTTGTAGGGGTGCTGCTGCAGCGGTGGGGGCAGCAATGGCAGCGACCAATGTGAATTTGTTTTCTTGCATGTGTCACCATTTGCATTGGAAATTGACCTTTTCCCAAGATCACAAAATCCCCACCCCTCTTTTTTAATACATACCTCTATGTGTTTCTACATCCCTTAGGTAATTGCCTTTAACTATCGTGGCTAGCGCAAGATATACAAGAGTTATCATTGCCCCTTGACAAATACTTGTCAATGACAGTAACTAGGTTTAGGGTTTGGGGTTTAGGCTGTGAGGAGGAATCACCCAATTTATTCCCTACATTACACCCGTTTCTCTCCGGAGAAAAGGTATTACAACAGGGGCTCACTGGCAGCGCCTGCGACCAAGAGAGCAAGCACAGGCCACCAATACCACCAATCACGACCACGAGGATCACAAGAATGGTCCTGAGTCGATCTTGCGCAACATGAAACCAGCTTCGCACACGGGAATACGACAATTGAAATAAGCATCGGAACAGGAGCGATGTCAAATATGAAGAACGGCCCGCCAACGAACAATAGTTGCCACGATCAATCGCGGCAACCGCACTGGGGCCCGACTGTATTCCTACTAGGCTCCGCACCCTAAACCCTAAACCCCTATACCAACAGGGCCCCTAAAACCTTAGTAGGCAAGGTTTTACTGAAGGGAGGATCTGGCTGGCCATAATGCTTCAGGGTTTATAGTCCCCCTTAAGTAGATAGAATATGGCTTTGGGTATCTTATAGTAACATCCCCACATAGCCCATATTCTATCTACTTAAGGGGGAATATAGGGTGTCAATGCAAGATGTAGATGTGTATGCCTGACTGCCCTTCTTCCCTACTAGCCATCTCTCCACCGACAATAACCCCACGACGCAAAAAAACACACCTCTGGTACGTAATGCTTAATGGTCCTATACCGGGGTGGAGTGGTATTTTCTTGAGAGTACTAGCTAGCAATCACGCTCAACGTGTGAAGTTATTTCCCTTTACACTAAGCGTTTCTACAATGGTTCATAATACTTTCTATGGCCTTTAGAAGACCCCTGTAAGAACGACTCCTACCCTACCTCCAGAGAAACACGGAAACCCAATTGGTGGTATAGTTGTGTAGGGATCATATATAGGAAAGGGATACTTAAGGATGTATAGCGTTTAGGGTATACACTCCCCGAAGCTAACGTGAAAGCTAAAAAGGCCATACAAAGACTAGAAGACTAGGGTCCTCTGCAAAGGGGACCATATCAGCTTCCACGTGTGTCCGGGGGGGGGGGAAGTAAACCCTACACCCTGATGCCTAAACCCAGACCCTAAACCCTAAACCCTCAACCCTAAGCAGTCTAACCCCTAAACTAAACCCAAATGGCTGGTCAAGTGTCAACCAGTCTGGCGGGCACTCGTTGCAAGGCTCATCTGGTGTAGACCGCTGATAGCCTGTGAATCTAGGGCTGAGGTATTGAGGTCTAGGGTTTGGGGTTTTAGCGTGTGGGACATAGGGCTTTAGGTGTCAGAGTTTTTAGGGGGTCGAGGGTTTAGGGTCTAGGTTTGGGGGTTGGGTTTTAGCGTTCAGGATATCTTGCCCTGAACCTGAATGTGACCCAGCAGATAGCCGAAAGACTCCAAACTGCTCATTTTCCAGTACCCCATGTGAGATGTCCATATAACTATATATATACATATGTATACACGAAATCTGCAGAGTCCCTAAGTCATGCCTTTTGTACCTGTGACTGTTGGAAACTGCTATCTTCAACAAGCTGTCTCTGGTAAGAACAACCCCTACAATGAGTACCCCGCAAGATAGGTCTTGAGATGATCCTCACATAACCCGCCTACTAAATTTCCTATACAATCCTCATTCTGCAGGTTCTGGCAAAAAAAATCCTCCTAACCACCATACTAGCTCAGACCCCTGATTAATAAACCCCCTCCCCTTAATAGGGATTATACTAGCGATCCTAATATTTAGGCTTTGAAAAGAAGGGTGGTTTCATTAATAACCCAAAATAATAGTTTCCATTTTCTCTTCCAATATCCCCATATAATACCTATATCATATTCCCCTTATATTACTATGTTACCCCCATATTTCCCCCTATAAGGCCCTTGGGTCTACATTACCCGCCTGAAGGATCTACCGTTACTGACTTTAATCAACCCTGCAAAAGCCACACTGAGGGGGAGCCTTGCAAGTGAGTTTTGAGAAATCCTAAACCCTAAACCCCTAAACCCTAAACCCTAAACTTGGGTAATCCATGCCATGTACATCTTGCCAGGCGGCCAGAAACGCACCGCCCGCAGAGCGGTCCCTCCATGACGGGTTTACCTCTCCCAGGCGGCTTTGGGTCAAAACATGGGTAGTTCCTGAAATTGAGGTCCTGTTTGGGTACTCCTAAATATTAGGTGCCGGAATATATCTATAACCATAAGGGGCCCATAATTTTGAGAACAACTCACATGGTTTAGGTTGTAGGGTTTTAAGGTTAGGGCTCCGAGTTTAGGCTTTTCGTGTTCAGGCTTTTAGGGTGGGGGCAGGAGTCTATGCTTTTTGTCAGTGCTTACGGTTTTGGGCTTCGGTGGCTTAATGTGCATTTGTATAAGGTGCATGATGGGGAGATGATCTTGCCGCATCATCATTTATTATCCCTACATTGCCTACATGTCCTCTGTTCGTTGAATTTCCTGCAAGACCTACCCCCCCTGTGTCTGATCACGACCACTTCTTCCTAACACTATGCCCCGAAACCTGAACCCCA
Source organism: Symbiodinium pilosum (assembly GCA_905231905.1). Taxonomy (NCBI): domain Eukaryota; class Dinophyceae; order Suessiales; family Symbiodiniaceae; genus Symbiodinium; species Symbiodinium pilosum. Next base: position 13,928 of record CAJNIZ010005812.1, on the reverse strand, counting down.
ACCCCTCATGCCAAATGAGCTATAGCCTAAGCTGCTAGCATCCCCCGTCATAAGCCCTGTAAGACTCCCCTATATACTACCCTACATAGCCCCCTTTAAAGAGTTTAGAGCTTAAACCCTAAACCCTCAACTCCAAACCCTCAACCCTAAACCCTAAACCCCAAACCCTAAACCCCAAACCCTAAACCCCAAACCCTAAACCCTAAACCCTCAATTATGAACCCAAAACCTCAAATCACCCTGCGCCTCTCTGGCCCAAGATGCAGGTGTTGTTCTCCTGGGTTGCTGTTAAGGAACTTAAATTAAGTTACTCTATCGGGGAAGCCCTGTTATTTACTACATATATATATATATACAGAGTATGGTAACTTACACCCTAAACCCTAGATACCTATATTATTGATAATTGTTAAACCCTAAACCTTAACTCTGTATATCCATAACAATATGGTGACTTAACTCGAGTTCCTCAACAGCAACCCAGTCTCAAGGCAGGCCGAACTCACCGGACACTCAAAGGGTCCGATGCCCTCCAAGGGGTCCGCCCTATCCCAGCAGTCGAAGCAATTCCTGGGCTTGAGCCCAAGAGGGTTAAGGGTTCAGGGTTTTGGGGTAAGAGACTAGATCTCCTACGGTGGATACTAAAAATCCTGCATGACCCTAAGTACCTTATACCTTGGGAATAATGGGACTATAGTATATTCAGGTCATGCAGGATTTCTAGTATCAACAGTAGGATTCTATGGAGGTCTAGGGCTTAGCAGCCAGAACTCGAGGAAAAGTTTTTCTTGCATCTTATCTACTCTGTCACAGCAAACGTTCGATCTTCCCTAAAGCCCGGCTACACATTTCAATCTCAGCTGTTTCTTAGGATCTGGGAGAACAGGAGCTTACTATTTTTAAGGAACTTCCAGACCAGGCCAGCAGCCACCACAGGAGTAGAAAGGACAAAGTTTAAGCCTTTTTGTCAGGGAACTTCTAGTACCGTGAGGCTCCCAAACCCTACACCTTACATGAGCCCTGGACTGAATTTGTAATATATCCTTCACTAGGTCCCCCCCAAAACCCTAGAAAGTCCCGTATAGGTCCCCCCCAACCTAAATTTAGTCTGTAGCTCACATCCTAAATCCTAAGCCGAAAACCAAAATGTTGCAGCCGTGTTGCAGCATTTTTGCAGCGAAAGCGGCCTGAATTTTGCTGTCTGCGTCCTGGAGCTATCTGCTGCAGAGATAGGGTTTAGGGCTTCGGGTTCAGGGCTTAGGGTTTAGGATGATCTAAGGTTTAGGGCTTAGGGTTAAGGGTTTAGGGTTTAGGGCTTAGGATGGTTCAGGGTTTGAGGTCTAGGTTTCGGGCTTCAAGGCTAGGGGTTATGCAAGCGGCGCCAAAAAACTAGAGGCCAGCCTTCTATCCAATTTAACACGTTATCAAATTGTTTACCGCTATCGTTTTCCCATGACATAACATAAACTACTACGTTAACATTTGTTCACTCCAATCGTTTTCCCATGATCTGTGCACGCGGATAAATTGTGTCAGTTCTACATAAACCATAGTCCAGGTTTTTGTGCCTGCTCATGAGGGGGTTATACTGGTTACACGAGGGCTGTGTAGGGGCCATGTAAGGGGGGTTATCTACGGCTATACTGGCTGACGTAGGGTTTAGGGGTATCATCCCAACCATGGAAAGTCAAACAGAAAAGAGAAATGACATGGACAGTGGGTTTGTAGTGGATTTAGAGCGTGAGGTAGGCAAAGTAGGAAACACTAGTGTTATATAATGACGGTGTACTGCACTTTGTGAAAGGCCAGATGATTTCATCTGGTCATAAATTCGGCATCCCTACCTAGCGACGGCCATTTTTCCAATTGCGAGCTTAGAGAACCCTTTTCTTGTAAAGCGCTACAACAAAAGTAGAACAGACTCCATTCCAGTATGCCTACTTCCTCTACTACACAATTTCTCTGGACTCCCCTAAACCAGAAGCCCTGGAACGTAAACCCCAAACGTTCAGGCCTGCATTTATGATCACATTATCCGCACTGTTCTGGCTTGCCGTTGAGGAACCTAATTTAACTTACTATATTGGGGTTAAAGCGAGCGTGTGTATATATATATATATCCATATACAAGGTTTAGGGTTACTAGACCATTCCCGTTTCATGGAGAATTCAATGGAGAAGAACATGGAAATGAAATGGAAACAGGGGGAATATAGTGATTTAAGATTTAAGGAGCTACATTGAGCTACATTCCATTTACTATACTGGGAAACCCTTTTATCGACTTTCTATACCCATTATGGTAACTTAGGTTAGGTTTTTTAACAGCAACCCAGTATTACTAGCAACCAACGTAACCCTGCTTAGCTTGGCCCAGCCTTTCTACTGTGGCTCATTTTGGGACATATGGGTAGGGTTTAAGGGTATGGGGCGTATATAGGGATTGAATATGGGGGCTGTATAGTAATGTTACCCAAATAATGCAGAATCGAAAGGAACAGAAAATTGAAATGCAATGGAGATGAAACGGTAAATGGAAACTGGGATTCTCCCATAGCAGCCAAAGAATTGAATCTGGCAAGCGTAATCCATGCACCCTCATCAAACTGTGCTGACACCTTCTGTCTGAAACATGTTGAAACTGAAACTCTAAAAGCCATAACCCTAAATCCTAAGCCCTCAACCCTAAACCCTAAACCCTCTACCCTAAACCCGAAACCCTCAAGAGCCTTGTGCACAGCCTATGCTGCCAAAGAAGCCTTGCTCCCAAATCTTACATACCCAAATTCACCTGAGCTATAACTTAGGTGGACCCCCCACCCAGTAATAGTGACTATAAGGGATAATAGAGATTATATGAGATTATATTAGGGTCCTCTTATATTCTTATGATACTACTATTACAGGGTGGGGGGTCCTCCTAAGCTATAATCTAAACTCCTAGTATCCCTCCTTAATACTGGAGAATCCAATGGAAAAGAAAGTGGGAAATGAAATGGAAACTGGGATTATATAGGGAATTATAGGGGTCATAGTCTAAACTCCGAGTACCCCCTTCAGAAGCCCTATAATGGTACACGATATGATCCCCCATATAATCCCCGTTAAGAAATTTAGACTACGGCTCAAACTTTCCCAGTAACCCAAAGGCTGGGAGGCCACGGGACGGTGAAGAGATATGGGTCATCAGAACGATTTAAGGTTCTTGCATGGAGAGAAAGACAAAGAGAGAGAGACACAGAGAGAGAGCGAGGGAGAGACCTATGCGTGTTAGATTCATATATTCATTCATTTTTGTGTATCTGTGTATTGCCTTGTGGTTCTACTATCTATCTACTTGCTCATGTATTGCCACACTTTTACCTATGTGTAGACTCTGCTTAGACAGGCAAATATACATGTAGGTACAGATACTGGCATCGACACATGCATTAGCATAACCAGGGATTTTGGTAGACTTTGGAAGAAGTACCCAACGAGACCAAAAAGTCCCTTTCAAGATGTTTCGAGGGTTTTTTTTCGTGGGACCTAAACCGTAAACCCTAAACCCTAAACCCTAAACCCTAATCATCCTGAGGCGTTCGAGGGCTTAGGGTGTAGGGCTTAGGGGTTTAGGGCTCAGGGATGCTTCAATCAAGCTGCCCCATCCGCTAGCAAGTGATGGCGTGCCGCTGCGTAGAAGGAGGTAGATCCAGTCCCATTGGAGCCGTCAGGCCCAAAGCATCTTCAGTAGACAGGTTTAGGGTTTAGGGTTTAGGGATTAGGGCCAAGAGCAAAAACATTAGGGTCGTGCTTCATGTTGTGGGATTTAGGTTCAGGCTTACAGAATCAAGGTCTGAGGTCAAGGGAGTAGTAGGGCTTAGGGAGCAGGGGCTGTCCCAAGCTAAGGGTCCGTAAGATTAACTGAGGTATGTCTGTCCTGGAACCTCTTTGCATCGAGCGCCTCACTTCCTAGAACATGCCGTCTGGATTCGCACCGCACACCAATGCGGCATGTTAAGATAAGGTGGATCTACTTCGCAGCAGCTGCTCAGAGGTTGGCACAAAGACGGGCCAAGCAGAGACTAGTTTGATTAAGAGATTGGTTGGGCTTATTCCGGGCTAATTGGTGGTCATTGGTAGAATAACCCATTATAGTCCTTTCAATGCTTCCTTTCTCCCCTATATACCCCATATTACCCTATAATCCCTATAATCCCCATAGTTTCCATTTTCCATTATCCCCTATATGAGCTATAGCCTAAACTCCTACTATCCCCCTTAGTAACCACTATAATAGTCCCCCATGTAAATACAACCCCCTTTAAGGAGTTTTGACTATAGCTCATATAACCAAGGCCGTGGAGTTGGGGCAGCTTGGTCGGGCTGGTCCCCTTTGGGCTTCCTCTTCAGAGAGTTACTGCTATATGGTATATTGGGGTTATATAGGGACAAGGGAAAAGAAAAAGGAAACTACAGGGATTATAGGGTAATATGGGGTTCTGTAGTGGATAATGGAAAGGAAAATGGAAACTACAGAGATTATAGGGTAATATGGGGTTATATAGGGGATAATGGAAAAGAAAAATGGAAACTACTGTATTGGTACAACTGAAAAGCGTGCTGAGGCAGCGGCACAGCCCCTCGCGGGCAGCGTGCACAGCGCGATTGCTGCATCAGCGGGTTGTAGCGGTTTTCCGGACAAGCCTGGCTTTGCTTGAGGTTTCACGTGTAAGGTTTCAGGTTGAAGGTTGAGGGTTTAGGTTGCAAAATATTCCGTGACTGTGCTGCATAGCGTGCTGCCCTGTAGACATGTGCTATGACTGAAGGTGCAGCAGGGCACCTGCAAGCAAAAAACATGATCTGTACTCACTACCCCGGTGGATTAAACCTCTCCATCAAAATAAACAGGTATGGCTTGATCATCCCGACACGACAGCGCAAAGGAAACAAATGGTCCCTGTACAAAGGGTTTAGGGTTCTGTACACCCCTACATCCTTTGTTGCAAAAATCACCAATAGTCCCTGCAGGATTGCTATGTGCTCACCACGCAAGGATAAGCCAACCCTGAACTCTGAAAAATCTGAACCTGAGCGCCGAAAACCACCAACCCCACATGGTCCACATGCGCTACAGTCAATCCTCTATAATTAATGGACATGGCGTCCTAAATATGGAATACATCAGCGGCTATGCTAAAACCATAAGAAAGACCACTATGTTCACCTTTAATGGTCCCTGTTGGTAGCCCTAACGCTGACAGTAATTCACATGGGCAGTCATGAGCACACTAAACCCTGAACCCTAAGCCTCTCTCTCTCTCCCTAAACCATAGATCTTTGAGGCAGGAATCCTTGACAGGAGTGTTCAGAACTCGCAGGGAACACATCAAGGCCCATCTAGTTTAGGGTTTAGGGTGAAGAGTCGTATACCAAGCCTTCATGACCACAATATTGAGAATTAAACCTGAATCCAAAATCTGAACCATGCCCTAAGCCTATAGTCCCCCTTAAGTAGATAGAATTTGCGGTATATGGGGATCTTACTATAATATACCCGATGCCATATTCTATCTACTTAAGGGGGGACTATAAACCCTCAACCCTAAATAGTAGTTTTCATTTTCTTTTTCCATCATCCCATTCTAACCCCCGTATTCTACTTAAGGGGGACTATAACCCTTGGGTCCCCTAAACCCCTAAACCCTAAACCCCTAAACCCTAAACCCTAAACCCCTAAACCCTAAACCCTAAACCCCTAAACCCTAAACCCTAAACCCCACGCCCTGAGCCCAGAACCCCAGAAGCTCC
>CAJNIZ010005810.1:0-18695 GCA_905231905.1 Symbiodinium pilosum | reverse complement strand
TTTAGGGCTTAGGGTTTATATAGGGATAATGGAAAAGAAAATGGAAACTACTGTTTAGGGTTTAGGAGTTTAGGGTTTAGGGTCGGGAGTTTTAGGAGTTAGGGTTGTAGGGCTCAGGGTTCATTAGTTTTAGGGTTTACTACGGTTTAGGGCTTCGGGTTTGGGGCTGAGGGTTTAGGGTTTGAGTTTAGGGCTTAGGGTTTAGGGTTTAGGGCTTACTGCCTGCAACTTGTGATGCCAAATCGCAGAATGCCATCAGCGAACTTTCGAGCCCATCCACATCTCCTGCCACAAGTTCAGCCTTCGTTATTTCAACAGGTTGCCGAGGATTGTGATATTGCATCGTGTTGCAATTGAAAAGCCTAGAAATTAAAGACGGTACTGGCATAAGTTGAGGGTTTAGTGTTGATGGCTTCCAGCATAGAATGTTAAGGGATGTGACGCCTCTGCAGGGGCATGAAGCCTAGACTAGAAGATCATATCGTACTTTAGACGGTCCTGTTCACAGGGAATTCTCATTCTCAAAGTGCCAGATCTCTACTGGGCAGTCCGGACAGGAAGCGCAAGCCTCAAACCCCAAGCCCTAGGCAATGGGCTTTAACCTCAGACAGGTTTTCTGCAGTGTGCTTGTATGTCATGCGAGTTCACAATTAAAAGTCCTAGAGCCACGACTAACAGGGCCTTTCGGGTCCCGACAGGTAGACCAGACCTTTTGGGATTCACGCCTTCCCTGCGCCCCGCAGAATGCGAGTGCACAGGCAAGCAGGGCTTGGGCCTGTATGGCATTGCGAGGAATGATTTTGGTGAATGTGGTGGTAGAGCCTTTTTTATTCGTCATAAGGGTTTACGGATGACGGGGTTGGGGGACCAGGAAGTGGATACAAGGTATTTTGCACAGGTTAAGACAAAGTTCCCGGATCCTTTTCGCGTTTCTTACGCAGCACCAGGGTTGAGCTTTCTGGGTAACCGGGGTCTGTCTGTGAAATTCCTGCAGGCATTGGGCATGTGGGTAATCTCGCAGGGTTGGTACTTGCTGGGCAGGGTTTTTGAGCTTATGATCCCGAATGTCGGGCGAGGCCTTTGACATGGCAGAGGCTCATAGGTCTCCTTCCAAAAGGCTTGCAACGAGGGGGCGGGGGCGGCGGGTGGAGGGGGTTTCTGAGTTTCCGGATTTTGGACTGAGGGTGTTCAGCATAAAGTTGTGAGATCTTACGGTAGACGGAGAAACTCCTGTATGACTCTTTAAACCTTCAGTCTAGGAATTCTGATCCTGTAGCGTACTCGTGGTCATGCGAGTTTCTGTCCATCAACAGAACTTGGGACTTGGCTTGGACTTTAGACCCTTTACCCTTTGGGATATCCTTATACTCCACCCTAAACCCTAAATCCTAAACCCAATATAGGTACCTAAGGGTTAACCCTGAGTAGGGGTCCTAAGGCCCACCCTAAACCCTAAACCTGGTACCTAACGGTTATAATCCTTAGTACCGGTCCTAAGTGCCAGGCAGTCTGAAGTTCTCGGCCCTTCGTGCTTGGCTAAGGCTGCATAGCATCCAGAGCTCGCCCACACCAAGACCCAACCCGATTTGCTCAGCTTCGGGTTAGGGTTTAGGGTTTAGGGTTGAGGTTTCAGATGTTTAGGGTTTTAGGGTTGAGGGTTTAGATGTTTTGGGTTTTAGGGTTGAGGGTTCAGATGTTTAGGGTTTAGGCTTTGTGATTTTGTCTTAATTCCACACTGTATTGTCCATGTTTGCTGCAATGGCACCGCAAACCTCGACCCTAAACCCTGAAGAGCAAGGGGTCCCTAGGCCCCAATATAGACCCCAATATGCTCTAGTTTGAGTACTGTCCCCCCCAGTAACAGTCTATATTAGGGGTCCTATTACGGGCTATATATAACCATATTATACTTATTATCCAACTGTTACTGAGGGGGGGCAGTACTGAAGCTCTAGTCCTTATTGTTTAAACCTTATTTTTGAGAGCCTCAACTGCGCACAGGAAACCTCAAGCTCAAAAGCCTGCAACTTCCAGGCTCTAAAGCCCTCCCTGAACTTTCTGGAGTGAATCTACAAAAAGTTGGGGAATGGAAAAGAAAGTGGAAGCTACCTTATTTGGGGTGTTAGGATTTAGGCTTTGGGGTTTAGGCCCTGGGGTGCTTTAAAGGGAGTGGGGAAGTTAACGTACGGACTGTTATAGACGATTATATGAACCATAGTCTAAACTCCTTTAAAGAGGGGTATGTAGGGGATTATATAGGGGACTAGTATAGGGCTTATTAAGGGGGATGCTAGGAGTCTGGACATTGGTTCATATGAGGATGATAGGGGTCCTTCCCAGTTTTCTCTTAAGCACCTGTAAGGGAGGCTCCTCGTAGGAGGAAATTTGGGACCCCCCGAAAAATGTACCCCGAATTTGGGGAAACCTTTATATGGTCGTTTCCCAAAATAGGGGGACCCCAATATAGACCCTAATACATTATAATCCTTATTATGGGGGCCCCCAAAAAAGGTATACCTAATTTTGGGAAACTCCCATATTGACATGTTATTGGTACACAGGTTTTTACTCAGGTTTGGCTGGGGCCCCCAGCCCTCAACAATGCCTCGACCGCCCCCTGTCAGGACATCGGCAACTTAGTTCGAGCGAGGATCGGATATTAACAAGTCGCCAGCGGAACCGAAAAAACTCAGGGAGGCCTTAAAGGCAGGAGACAGGTAGGTGGGGTGCGAAATGGGAGTTTTCGATAGATCAGGGAATCCTTTATACAGCCCGATGCGCTGAGTCCTTATTGCAGGTTATTACCCCAAAAAAGGTGAAGGAAACATGGCCCGACATGAGACAGAGATTACTTTCGAAGGGATTTTCTAGCCCACCTACAGCAATCCTATCTCTGAAGCCCCCTTTAAAAGTTGACCTTGACGGTGTACCCATGTAGGCTGTTACAATCGCTGCGACAATGATGCTGTCCTAGTACGCAGCGCACGCTGAATCAAAAATGTAACCCTAGAAGCCCAGGTAACCATATAGTAGGTCCTTGGGTTACAGATAGTATATGATTATATAGGGTCTTAAGGACAGGAACCCAATATATAGGTAACTGGGCTTCTAGGGTAACTGCGAACGCGACACCGGCTTCAACCGGCTATTCCCCTAAGGGTCCACGGACTCAAATAATGGGGTCCCTTTGAAGGGATTATAGGGGGACTATATGGGATATATGGGGACTATAGAAGGGTCCAAGGACTCAAATAACGGAGTTTGAGGACCCAAATACCATAATGTTAATGGTATTTGGTGCCTAAAACCCTACTATTTGGGTCCTTGGATCCTTAGGGTTCTACTTCGACGATGACCGCAGCCACTACCACCATCTTTACTGACATCACCAAATCGACTGCAATCGCCACTGCCACCAAAACCAGAGGAGGAGGACGAAGAGGAGGACGGCTGCTACTGATCACAGGTAGCAGGTGTTGCCACTACTATTACTCTTAGTCTTACTATTATTCTTGCTATTACTCCTTCTATTACTATCACAATAAATTCTTTCCGTCCTCAAGGTTTTTTGATTTCCTTAAAGGATGGTCTGATGTGGCTATTCGGGCGTTTCCCAAAATCAGGGGTACCCTTTTGGGAGTCCCAAGAGCAGGGATTATACTATTTTGTGGTCTATATTGGGGTCCCCTTTATTTAGGGATACTGCCATATCCAGCAGAAAGGGAATAGACTGTGAGACCCCACCATCCTGCATGGCAAACTTGGACTACGGCTGAGGAGAAGGGTTTGCTGTACAGCGTGGAGTCTGCTCGGAGTTAACTTATCTGTGTACCAGGATTCAGGGCTCGTGAAACACCTACATCTTCAGGCCCCGAACCCTGAATCCCTGAATTCCTAAATCCCTCAACCCCTAAATCCCCAAAGCCCTAAATCCCTAAACCCTAAATCTCTCAACCCTGAAATCCCTAAAGCCTCAAATCGCTAAAACTCTAAATCCCCAACTCTCAAACTCGAGCTCACGCATTGCCGGTTTGGGTTCAGACCGTCCTGCAAAGTTGGGACGCTGTAGGATACACTAGGAAGTCACCACATGAGGGACGGACCCCACTGAAGTTCCTAAGCCCAGGTAACCACCCATCTGTCCCTAACAGTCGATATATGTATAGCCATAAGACATGTATGTATACTTGTGTAAAACATGTATGTATCATCGTGATATTCCCACAAGAAATCTCTGACCAAGGCTCGGGCAGAGTTTTGATGCTGGTAGGGTGAGGCTCCCCAATATTATTATTCATATTCATATTATTAATATAGTATATTGGAATAATGGAAAATAAATGGAAACTGCTATAGTAGGGTTATGTAGGGATTATTATATTAAGTTTAGGGTTTAGGGGTTTGCGATCGAGTTGGCATATATTGGCGTCACGGGGCAACTGTCTCCAATTGCCTCAGGGAATTCCACAAGAATCCGGTTTAGGGTTAGCTTCTTCCTGAAAAACTTTAAAAGTTTCAAACCCTCAACTAATGTAGCTGCCTAGATGCTTCTGAATCTTGTGGTTCTGAAGTTCCTTGTGTTTTATGGTATGGGGTACCTCAAACAGACCTCAAGAAAGCTTTTGGCAAGTATTAAGGCCCCTACCCTACCCAGGCCCAACTCCCTAGTCGAAAGCCTCTTCTTCCAAAATCCCTAAAATCTGAACCTTAGGGACCCTAAGGTGTAGGGTGCAGGTTTAGGCAATAATGGGATAATGGAAAAGAAAATGGAAACTACTATTTCGGGTTTAGGGTTTAGAGCCGGAAACTGTCAGCTTCAAACCCTTCAAACCCTCAACTACCCGGGCCCAACCTGCAAGTGTTCAGCGTGGACTCCGAAACCCTAAACCCCAACATATCCCTACCTAGCCCTGATACCCCACCTACATGTTAACCCTCAATTCCTAAACCCTTAAACCCTTGAAACCATAAAATCCCAAAGCCCTAAAACCCTTAGCTCCTAAGCCCTAAACCCTAGAAACCGTAAACCCCTTAAACCCTAAAGCAACAAAGAGCCGTAAACCCCTTAACCTTAAGCCCCTCAAACCCTAAAACCCTTTTGGCCTCCCAAACCCTCCGCGGCCGCAATGCCGGGGCTGAAAACCAGCCCTGGAAGAGCGTCAGCCTCACAGGCCGAGGGGTTTTTGGGTATAGGGTTTAAGAGGACCCCCCACCCTGTAATAGTGGCATAATAGGAATATAAGAGGACCCTAATATAATCCTTATTATCCATAATAGTCACTATTACAGGGTGGGAGGTCCTCCTAAGGTATAGGGTTTAGGGTGTAGGGGTTTAGGGTATTAGGGTATTAGGGTTTAGGGTTTAATTGAGGGAAATAGTGCTTTATGAGGTTCAGTAGGGCTTTAAAGAATTTCAGGGTTTAGAGGGTTTAGGGGTTATTATAGGGCCTACCCTTGACCCTCCAAGTAAGTAACTAGGGATGGAGTGGGCCCTCCGATATGTTTTCCTTGGGTTTGGTATGGTTCTGGGGTCAAGACTCATACTAAGGACATTACGTTGGAGGACGTAAGCAAGCCGTGGATTTTTCCGGGTTTTGGTTGCGATGGCTGCGGCAACAACAAGTTTTGGGTTCAGGGTCTTGGGTTTCAGGGGTTCTTCTCAATGGGGGGCTGACTCTTCTAGAAACCCTCGCTTAGGCTTGCAGTGTGAGAGTCTCTTATGAGAGGTTGGGCGTAAAGCATTAAGCGACCATTCCTTTTGGAAGCCTGAAATTACCTTGCCCCGTTTGATCAAGGGTTATACGCTCCTTACTTGGCATTAATACTCTTTCTGTGATCTCCGCGGATCCACGGATCTCTAGGGTACCGCCGTTCCCAGAGATCCCCATTTCTTCGAACCGAAACAGAGACCCGGGCTGATTCTAAATAATCCCTACATAATACATTCCAACCTTCCCTATATTACTCCTTCATAGTCCTTATCTAACCTTCAATTTAACTCCCATGCTCCCGTATTCCTTGCTGACATCTATCCACAGTCCCACTGCATGGTATGGACGGCAAAAACAAGCGCAAATCCGCCTTCCCAATCACTACTATACTCGAATTGTGTAGCAGTGGGGCGTTTTGAATGCACTGCACACGCAAAATGTTTGCCACACTTAAAACATCAGGGGTTCACAATTCGCAAATCCAATGCTTGCAGGAATGGGCGGCCAAGGGCCCCGGCTTAGACCTTGCAGACCCTTTGGGATCTCTGACTCTGGGACCAAATTGGTAGTTCCCCTGACTACGGGAACCTTAAATTAGACTCGGGATTAGGGTTTCGGATTTAGGGTTCAGAATAAGATTTGTTGTGCATAATCCTTCTTATTCGGGCCCCAAAAGGTCGCCCAAATTTTGAGAAATTACCAGAGCTTCATTCTTGCATTGGGGTTGGCTCTTGGGGCATGTAGATAGTCTCTCATGTTGGTTTCATGGGTACCGCGCTGTATGTACAAATATTTTCAATGGGCGCGAAATGCCAGCCAAGTGCCGGATTGCAATCCCAAACCGGCCCAAACCCTGAACCCTAAACTCCTACTAGACAATTGTTTGGGTCATATTGGGATAATGGAAAAGAAAATGGAAGCTACTATTATAATATAGTAGAGTATGTATATATATATATGTATACAAAACTAAACCCTTATCCTAAACCCTAAACCCTTAAGCCCCCCCCTAACACCAAGGTTGGAGCCTAAACCCCGAAACCCCAAACCCTAGACCTGAGCCTGCGAGTTGCTGTTCACGGCTCAGGGGGTAGGTAGGGTTGATGCACATTTTTTCACTCATATAATGGAAGCTATTACATTACTACAGTATAATAGGGGCTATATTAGGGCTATATTGGGGATATGTTAGGGTTATATTGGGGTTGTATTGGGATAATGGAAATGAAAATGGAAGCTCCTATAGTATTATAGGGTGTGTATATATATATATACACATATATAAATGGAGCCTAGGACCCTTGTTGAGGGTGTAGGGTTTAGGGTTGAGGGTGGTGCGATGAGCGGATCCCCAACCCCAAATCCGCAATCAAGAGCTTTTGCTTATTTCTGTACTAACAAGAGACTAATCCCCAATGCTCACATACACTTCCCCGTGCGGAAAGCTGATGGGACCCAAGAAGGCCCCTGTCAGTCGCCGCCCACCCCTTCATCATTCCCTTCACATCACGACTCTGTATACCCCTTACTGCAAGATCCTTTGCCCAAAGCCACTGCGTAAACCTCAAGAAGCCTCGACCTACACTCTTCAATGTAGTACCTTGTCGTGGGTCCTGCTAAGAATCCTAACCTCAAAAACCATACCAAAGCCCTGCTGAAACCAAACACATTCGAGGTCCAGGTAATCCCCTATACCCCTACATGCCCATCGTTGCCCTAATCCTCCATGATCTCCTTTTCAGAAGCCCCAAACCCTGAATCTAGCCACCCCTAAACCCTAAATCATAGTTCCCCCTAAGCCCTAAACCCAAGCCTCAGCAAGTCTATCACTCTAAACCCCTAAACCCCTAAGCCCTAAACAGCACAAACCCTAGAGCCGCTCCAAAAGCCTGAGCCTCAGGTGTAGCCGGCCTTCCACCAGTGAAGGGCCGTCGCGATTCCTCCCCGGCGGCTCTGACTAAGAAGGGAGCCTGACAGATTCCTCTATATGAGCCATAGTCTAAGCCCCTTAAAGGGGGATCAAAAAGGGGCTATAAAGGATTTAGGGTTTAGGGTTGTGTCTCAACTTCTTAAAGGGGTTTAAAAAAGGGAACTACATAGGGGATTAGTATAGGGCTTATTGAGATACTAGGAGTTTACACTACAGCTCATTTTGGGACCCCAGGACGTTAAGGTGCCGGGCTTACGGGTGAAGACCCCACTTCGTGGGGGACCCTGGCAATATGAAGCCCCACACCCCAAATAAGAAATACCTTTTTCTAGCGGCAGGATATACTAGGGTGAATATGTTGTTTTAAGAGGGTGTGGCCCACTGCCTGTAGAGCAGCGGTATATACGGGGAACGGGGTGGTGACGAAGGGTAAAGGGGGCCTACTTTTGTGCAAGGGTTCCACTAGGGTTAGAAGAGGGGCATTTGATTACTGTTTGGGATTCAGGGATTGGGGTTCAGATGGTTTAGAGTTGAGAGTTTAGGATTGGTCGCTCAGAGATTCGCTGGTTGAGGTGGCTTTGGGTTTGGGTCTCAGGGCACAATGAGGAATCGAATGGGAAACATGGAAAATGGAAAATACAATGGAAGCAGAGTTTTTTGACCCACATCCTCTTCGTCAGAAAGATTATCTTAATGTAGTTTATTATGTACATATATATATATAGAGGGGGAGTATGGGGTGTAGGGGTTTGCGTTAGAATTCCTATGCAGCCCACTTGTGCATACAAGTTTCGACCTGGGACCTCCAATAGAGTTTCTTTTGGGTTGTGGTGTGGTTTTGGGGTTAGGTTTCTTATAAGAAGGTCCCAAAAAGGTACCAGATCGCGGGGTGTGACACCCTAACCCGCGCAAAAAGTATTTGCACCATGGCCCTGATCCAAGGCTTTGCGCCCAACTCCAGCATAGATGCGGAGGAGGCGGTCAAGAAAGAGTCTCAATGCTAGTTTCCCGCGTTGGGCCAGCGGGTCCGCTTCAGGAAGTATCGATCACGCTCGGCAGCGCATGGGGCTTCTTCTGTATGTCGGAGTTTCTCAAGAAGGGGTCCGGCGCATATGAACTGTAGTCTAAATTCCTGAATGGCTGGTTATAGAGGGGATTATATGGGGGACTACTATAGGGGTTGTTGAGCGGGGATATTGTGAGTTTAGACTATAGCTCACATGACCTGCAGTCTAAACCCCTGAAAGGCCGGCAAGCCCACCGTGCATGAGTTCTGAAAACTACCCACATGCTGAGCTCAAAGGTCTATTTGGTAGTTTTCAGTTTCCCTAACTGACGGGAGCCTTAGGGACCCCAAAACACACTCACCTTGATAATCCTTAGACTGTATAGGGACCCCTAAAGCGAATGGATCCCCGCGGCGATAATCCCCGTAACTTAGACAATTTCCTCATTCCTTACCAAGCACCGGGCAGCTGACCCCTCTTGGTGTAGCTTCCAGAATTATTGGATTGGTTTATGCGCCCAAAATTCAAGTTGGCGTGTTGTTCCCACGGCACTACTTCCCCCTACTCTTAAACCAACCTTTTGCCCCTGGTATCAAACTGTCCCAATATTATGAAACCACATGAGCTATAATCTAAGCGCCTGGTATCCCCCTTAATAACCCGTATGATACCGCCCTATAGAATCCGTTGTATAGCCCCCTTTCAGGAGTGTAGGCTGTAGCTCACACTGGGGGCTGGTTTTGTTGGGGGAGGGGGTGGCGCTTGGCTCGAAGAAGCTCGGCGTTCTTCTCAGCGTTGAATATCCAATCCTTTTCTTGAAGTAATGAGTAAGGTAGGTGTGCCAAAAGTATGTCTTCTAGGTAAAGTTAGGCCCCGGATATCTAGGCCATCCAAGAAGGGCCATACCTTCTAACAACCTCCAACATCGCACGCTAAATGACCCCCCTGCTTTGCAAAAGAGTCAGTATAGTCCTTTGACCCTCATCTTCAAGAACAGCAAAGCAACCGCCAGGAGCCTCCACTGCATCCGATTGTATTGGCTGGCCGCCAGCAGAATTTGAGGCCGGGAACGTTTTTGCCGTGTCATTGGATGCCGATTATTTCAGGTTCGGGGTTTGTAGTCCCGTTAAGTTAAGCAGATAGAATATGGGGTATGTGAGGATCTTGTTATCATATACTCAAAGCCATATTCTATCTACTTAAGGGGGACTATAGGGTTTAGGGGCTCTCAGACTTCTTGTTGGATCGTGATTATTTGGTGATTAGGGATTAGGGTTTAGAGGGGCTTTGAGACGTCTCAGAATATTGAAGAGTCAAATGGGCAACAAAATGGAGCATCAAGTGGAAACAGGTCATATGGGGGCTTACATGTATAGTATGCAGGCCATACAGGATAAGAACAGGGTTTGAGACATGTTTTGCTTTTCGATGCTTTTTGGGAAGTCTCCAGAAGAGGCAGTGCTGCAGAGTGTTGTTTACATGATTCCCGTGACTGTGTGCCGCGTGCAGCTTACTGGATAGTGGGCAACCAGGCAGAGTGTTGTAGAAGCTTGATGAATACTTGCTTGCCCATATTGCCAAGTCAGAACATTACCCTGACACCTACAACCATAGTCAGCTGTACTATTTGAGTCTTAAGGCCCTACTTAGTATGCTCCATGAGACCCCACTATGACCCCGTTTCCATTTCACGTTTCATAGTCTTTTCCACGTGATTCTCCACTGTTGACATTATTCAGGCCTTACATACTATCTACTACTTGCTTAAGAACCTTGAAATGGAATAATATTCCTTAAATTACCTTCACACGGACAGATATTTTATTTGTTGGGTGGTTCTTAAGCAAATAATAGTTATTGGCTGATGATGGAGAACGTCATTGTTCGCCTTAAGGTTTAGGGTTCGAGTGATGCACTTGCATAGGCCCGCAAGATTATGGGTGCCATGTACCTGCTATCCTCATGAACGCCACAACTAGTCCCATTCTCCTCTCGAGATGGTGGACCTCAAGCCCCAAGCCAGGTTCAGATAGTCCCCCTTAAGTAGATAGAATATGGCTTCGGGTACAGTATAATAAGATCCCCATATACCCCATATTCTATCTGCTTAACGGGGACTATAAACCCTAAACCCCAATTAGCGTTTTCTAGCGTCTTTTCCATTCCTAAACCCTAGACCCTAACTAGTAGATTCCATTTCCTTTTCCATTCCTATACCCTTCAACCTTTAAGCCCAAAGCCGTGGAGGGGTGGTCTTGTCGTTGCCGACCTCACCAAACGTGGAGTGGTCAGGATCTGAGCTGGCTTTTCTTGGGCTTAGGTTTTAGGGTTTTAGGGTTTAGGGTTTAGGGTTTTAGGGTTTAGGGTTTTAGGGTTTAGGGTTATATAGGGATAATGGAAAAGAAAATGGAAACTACTATATTATGAAAGGGTATACATTAGGGTTCTGGAAAATCGTGTTGGGTTTTTTGCTTTGGACACATCATACAAAGGCCCGAAGGCCCAAATAATTCCAAATTGTACGGTCCTAGGCTCCACGTATAACGATTGTCTACGGCACCTCATATACACCTTTGTCAGGCCCTTATGTTCATCATAGGGCCTTAGAGATCAACTACTTGGACATACATCGGGAAGCTCGCTGCTTTTGTTCTGGTTCTGTGGCAGGCCTTAGGCTTCAGTTTAATTTGAATTAAGCTGGTCCTAAACCCTATACCCTGCACTGACTGAAAACCCTAGACCCCAAACCCCAGACCGTAGACCTTCCACCCTGGCGAATATCTGCTAGTGCATGCTATAACTCAATCCACAGTTGTTGTGTTTTAGGGGTGGTAGCAAGAACACAAGTAGTGGTAGTAGTGCAGCAGGAAGAACAGCGACTGAAAGCAGAAAAGGAGGTAGTTGTAGGAGAAATATTAAGTGATCATGTTAATGGTACTGATATTTGTAATAGCAGTGCCGCGCCTACTTGGGTATGATGAAAGGCTTGTCGATGCTTCTAGAAAGTTCTGAGGTCTTTGCTTCTCCTTTGACAGGGTAGATATGGGCGGGTGCGGAGGTTCTGCCTGCGACAGCAGCAGCAACTTTTCAGTTCAGAAGCCTCTAAACCCTAAACCCTAAACCCTAAACCCTAAACCCTAACCCCCCTTATCACTATGAGTCGATGCGCCCAGAAGGCCCGCATGCACTTCATCTTGCTCCAGCACACTACACCTGACAAAGCCCTAAGCCCTAAACCCTTAACCCCAAGCCCCAAATCCTAAGCCCTAAACCCCAACCTTGTGGCATGGTTCTTCTAGTTCTTGTGTGCTAGTGACTAAAGCTTTGCTCACGCCCAGGCGCTGCAACTACTTGGAGGGTCTAGCAAAGGAATGGACAAGAAAATGGAATCTGCCATCTTATTCAGGGTTTAGGTTTTCGGGGCTTCATTAAAGAAATCTTGGAAGACTTAGCAATAGCAAAAAACATGAAAGGACCATGCAAACTATTGTGTTATTAAGGGTTTCGAGTTTGGTTAGGGGAGGGTCAGGAGACTTAGTAAAGGAATGGAAACAAAATGGAGAGTACTATATTATTTAGGGTTTAGGCTTCTGTGAGCTAGGGACCGTCTAAAAACGCTATAGGGAGACCTGGGGGCATGCCGGGTTTAGGGTCTAGGGACCCTGCAAATGAAGGTGTAAGGATATCTAGGCCCTCAGGCATTAGGGTTTAGGATTGGGACCCTCCTGGAGAGGGGATATGGATATCTAGGAATTCGGGTTTTAGGGTTCAGGGAGTCAGGGGACGTAGTAGATAGTTCAGTGGTTCAGTAATGGGGATAACTGGGGTTACTGTATGGCATATATAGGGGTTGTAGGTATCAGTATACTAGCTGCGTTCTCCCAACCCCTCCAATATTATGAAGTGGGAGGTTCTCAAAAGATGTGGAGTCCCTTCTTGTGTTTAGAGTCTAGGGGATCTATATTGGGGTGCCCCTTTTTATGGAAACTACCAAAAAGGCTGTTGGGCTTCAGGGACACAAGCCGTAAAGTTTTGCCGATTGTTCTCATTTCCTTGTTTCTGCAAGGGCTTGGAACTCTGGTTTGAACATTGTTTCTTGGTTATCGTTTCAGTCTTCGCCAATGCCATGAGAAATCCAACGACCGTATTCAATGGTATGTTAGGCCATTACATTAACTAGCCTGAACCGTGCACATCAGCCGAGGGTCCACGGGTAGTTACAAGCTATGTTATACATACCCTTGTTCGTTTGCTGCGGCTTTCTACTTCCAAAGGCCTATGCTACACCCCAGATGCACTGCAAACTGCTCAGGCGGAGTGTTTTGAAGAGTTTGGCCTTAGGCCCGACCATCCGGTTTGGTTATTGTTTCCGTGGCCCTCATGAGAGGCTGACAGTTTGGTGTGGGACAACATGGGCAGGATATGGCAGGATGAAGGGGCTGAGTACGGATCATGGGGGATAAGATAGAATGAGCATTTTGCACAGTAAGTCGCTGTTTTAGATTTCCGGCGGTTCTTCGCTATCCCATCCAACGTGATTTGCAGCTATTTTCGGGCTAGCACAGGAGTATTCAGTCTTGTGGAGATCTTTCAGGGCCGCAGTGGGGTCAAGGCGACTGAGCAGCAGTAATCGTCTGAAACAACGAATCCTTCTGCTTAGCTGGCAGCTGCTTCGACTGGAATGTGGTTTTGGGCCTTGGGATGCTCCCAGAAATCATGCTTGACAATTGGTGGAGATTGCTAACAAGGAAGGGCAGAATATGGAACCTAAACGACATTTCCAGCGACCTCCAAGCATCGAAACTTGCAATGCCAGCCTTGTACTAGATTAACTTCCTCTCAAACCTGCTCGGGGCAGAAAGCACAGCAACCTCACGGGAGGAATTTCAAAGGTTCCCTGAACACCAAACTTGGCTGTTTTGGGCATAGGGCCGGGTACAGAGGAACTCTAGGCCGCGGGAAGATCCGGACCGATGCGCCCGGATTGACTTACTATCTGGCCTGCGCTGCCTCTGCCAAACCTAAACCCAAAACCCTAAAAACCTTAGACCCCGAACTCTTAACCCCTAAACCCTGAACCCTATAACCTCTACGCATATGAGCCATACCCTGCGAAAACCCTACCTTCTGGGAGGGACTACTTCGATGAGTTCGGCCAGCCTCGATTCTGCAACCTCTCCATGTCGGTGGCTGCGAGGAGGTGCTTCAGGCTTGTTCATATTCAGGTAGGGTTTAGGGGTTTAGGGGTTAGGGTTTAGGGCTTGGGCTTTAGTGTTTAGGGCTTAGGGTTCGGGGGGGGGGGGGTCTTGCTTCAAGGGTTTTATGAGGGTTACTGGGAATAGAAAAGAATCGAAAGTACCGTGCTATCTTTTAGGGTTTAGCGCCTCAGGTGCTATCAATGGCGAATCAAATCTAAAAGAACATGGAAGATGAAATGAGAACTGGTTAAATTGAGAGGTCTTACAGGTAGTCGTTTGCAGGACCTCAATGTTGATAACAGGGGTAGGGATACAGTGTAGGATCTTTACATAAGTGAGGGTTATAGGGGACGAATCTTGGTAGTCATTACATTTTTCAGCACATGGCATGTAGCATTGGAAGTCACTCGCTGCGCTTAATTTTGATGGATGGCTGGCATCAAGGTTTCCACGCGGTTTAAGGTTAAGGGTGAGGGCTTAGGGTTTAGGATAGGTTCAGGGGTGGAGTTTAGCCTGCTATGGCTAGGGGCCCTTCGCTGAGGTTCACCCGACACCGCAACGAACACTCGCCCAAGCATGTGACTTACCTGGCGTAGGTCAATCATGTCACAGCCAGATGATAACGTGTGCAAATGCCAATTGAGGTATAGTCCCCCTTAAGTAGACAGAATATGGCTTTGGGTATATTATAACAAGATCCCCATATATAATATATACCATATTCTACCTACTCAAGGTGGATTTACTTTTAAATAGTAGTTTCCATGTTCTTTTCCATTATCCCTAGATAACAGGTACGGAAAACACCTGTGTTTCGTACCACCCCTAAGAAGCTCAGGCACCCGGAGGTCTCCAAGGTTTTCGGGTCCGTGTGCTGGGACGACGCCTCCGACGAACCTCAAGAGCAGCTCCGGGCGTTTTGCAGGGCTCGGTGCCTTGAGGGTTTTGGGTTGAGGGTTTGGGACTGAGGGTTGAGGTTTAGGGTTTATTTCTGATGGTTTAGGGTTTAGGCTTGAGGGTTTAGGGTTTAGGGTTGGGGTTAAGGTGACGAGAGGGATGTTGTTGTAAAGTGGGGGAATTAGCGTTTAAGGTTCATGAGGGGCAATAGGAACATGTGTCTGGGACACGCATGACGTGCGCATTGGGTGCGCAAGATGGGCTCTGGGCACGGACAGAGAGCCATAGGGAGATGAGAGTAGAAAATCTAGAGGCGCGGTTCAGGTTTTCGGTTTTTTCAGACTCGGCCTCTCCAGGTGTGGATTTGCGAGCCATGGGTTTATGCAAAAGGTTGATTCAGGATCTGGGGCTTTGGGATTAAAATCAGAGACTGGGTATCTATTGGGATCATGGATTCTCCTCCTACCCCCACCTGCGCTGCCCCTGCCAGGTGCCCCAAGACTTGGGACCATTGAGGCATAGTTATGGCTGACGGAAGCCAGCCAGTCAAGGACAACCTTGGTTAGACAGGAGACCTTATGACAAGCAGCCAATACTTGCCTCCTCAATCCCGAATCCCCACTCCCTCACGCAAAACAATGGCGGCGAGTCCATGAGTGTAGT
The DNA here is from genome assembly GCA_905231905.1 of Symbiodinium pilosum. NCBI lineage: Eukaryota > Dinophyceae > Suessiales > Symbiodiniaceae > Symbiodinium > Symbiodinium pilosum. The sequence continues at coordinate 3,289 of CAJNIZ010005810.1, read as the reverse complement.
AAAGAACAGGCTGAAATGGGAATCCTGTAGCTGTGGGTAGCGTCTCAAAAGAGCTTCTTAGAGACGCTGTAAATACATCACGTTGGAAGGGTCTTTGCTTAGATAGTCAGGTAGTCGAAGGTTTGGAAAAAAGGTGAATCAAAGGCGGGGCCCTCCGATCCCCAAAACGTGAAAGGCAGGTGAAGTCATAAAGCAGGGATTGTATGGGTAGCAATGGGGTCCCCCCCCCAAAATGACGTGTAACCTCATATTATCCCCTTTCGAAGGACAGTAGCCCTGGACATCTTTTCCCCTGAAGGAATCGGCGCTTACATGATTACCAACACAAGGGGTCCCAGGTTCCTGTTACAAGTAAAGTATAAGGTACCTGCCTTAAAATGATATGGGCCATAAATTGGGCCCCTGTGTTATGTGTACTAGGAAGCCAAATAGTCCCCTTTTATCTGTTTTGGGTTCCGGCTTCCGACAGAAAGGGTGCTCATACTGAACTATGGCTAAGGCAACCAGGACCCAATAGCTCCTTCCCCCCCCCTATTTTACATACTCCCAATATATACTTAGATACCACATGTTGGTAGTGCTTGATATTACGGGGGGTGGGGAGGGTTTAACACTAGCGCGAGGGGTTCCCGAAGCAGCGCGCAACCAAGGCATATCTTTTCCCTTTCGGCCGTGGCGTATCGAAGCTTTGCAACAATGGTGGGTTTAGTGTTTAGGTTTAGGGTTAGCATCAGGGTAGGATTTGCTGGTCTACTTGGTGCCTGTTGCAGGAAATGAAGGCATGGACAAGCAAACCGAGACTCTTACTTTGTTGGGGAGTATACAGATTTTCCATAACAATCAGCAAGCAATTGGGACTGTCGAGGGACGGGTTTTAGGCACTCTCATTGCAGACATGCAATATCAGCCTGTACCATTGTTACTACTACGCGTTTTGATAATCTTGCTGCTCGGATGAATCTACAGACACAAGCTGTAGGGTTAAGCGAATACTTGGCATTCGTACAGCTAATTCATTGTTGACAGAGGCCATCGAGTGCAATCTGAGATGACCAAGTTGCCGTAGACTTCTCAGGTTCCATCCTCTAAACCCTAAACCCTAAACGTTTCGTAGGAAATAAGGGATACATTCTACAGAAATCTCTACAGGGATTCTATAGAGATTGTGTTGGGATTATATGGGGATATTCTACTATAGGGATTGTGTACGGGTTCTTTGGGGAATAGAAGGGGATTCTATAACGATTACAGATTATACGAGGATTATATTCCCTTATGGTAAAAAAGGCAATATGTAGATACCCTAATCTAAGTGACATTATCCATTGTCACTGTTTCCTAAACCTCAAACCGCGACATACCATCATCTTCAAGGGCAAGCCTTGGACACTGCCCTCAGTCATTAAAACCTGGATAATATTTATGACAGAACTATATATAGCCCTTACTATGACCTCTGTTATAGACTGTTTTGTTGGTGGGGATCCTCCAAGATCACATAGATCCATAGGGGCCCCCAAGCAGAGAAGACTCTGAGAACTTCTTTGTTCCTCTGAACAAAGGTTCCGGGTTAGGGGGTTTAGGGCTTGGGGTTATAACCTCTTTGGAGAGGAGTTGAATCTACACTGACAATTTCTCGAAATGAGGGTCTCCCGTCCGAAAAGTGGTATTAGAAATCGTTGTTGTAGCTCCATATTTCTCATGCATAATTTGCACATTTCATATCGCAGCCACCCGTACACTACATTTGGGTCTTTGCTTGGCCCCAAAAGCTTTGTAATTGAGGAGTGTGGTAGTTTCCATAAACAGGGGGAATGCAACCTTATATGCGTATTTCTCTCTCTCTCTCTCTCTCTCTCTCTCTCCTTTAAAGATGCCCCCAACAGGTACCCCTGATTTTTGGAAGCTCCCATGTAGGGGTCCTCTGTCGGGCCGGTAGCCTGATCCAGGCAATCTGAACTTGTTACAATCCCTGCTTAGGGTTTAGGATTTAGGGCAGGGTTCAGGGTTAAGGGCTTAGGGCTTAGGATTCCGAGTTTAGGGTTTAGGCATGTTTACGGCTAAGGTAGACTAGAACTATCGTGCAAAGTTGCGCGTACTGTATGGACGTCCTGAAAAACATTCCGTTTTTGGTGTGTATTACCAATAGTCAACAGCCAAAACTAGTTTATTAACAGGGTTCTAAGGCTTTGGGAGCCTGGTATCATGTAAGATCTATACTGTACCTTCCTTGATTAACGCGTTTTGCATTACGGGCCCCCATCGAACTCGAACTCGAACCTGCAGTATTGGGCATTGGGCTCCCTGAATGCTTGCTGAGGTAAAGCGAGCGCCATGATCGAGAGAGATAGGCAGGTGTATCTGGCCGGCACGTAGTAAGATGTAGTGCCCCTTGAAAGGGGTGTTACAGGGACGTATAGGGAAAATGTTTAAAGGTTTGAGGGGTAGGGTTTAGGGTAGAAAAGGACAAGCAAATTATGGATGACACGGGCATACACAGAGGCTACATAAGGCAGATAGGGTTCTAGAAGGCCAATATGGGATGTAGAGGGTTGAGGAGTAATCGCTTCCCCCTAATAATAAACGACGTCCCCCCCCCCACCCCGCGTAATAATGAATAATCCGGGGGGTCAGAAATTATTTATTATTAGGGGGGAATATTTATTGAAAGGATTTGGTAGGGCCGCCTTTAAATTCCTGTTAAAATCAATGAAAATCGAATTAAAATCCCGTTAGAATCAATTGAAATCGAATTAATATTCCTTTTAAAGTTAATTAAAATCGAATTAAAATCACGTTAAGATCAATTGAAATTTAATTCGAATTCCTGTTAAAATCAATGAAAATCGAATTAAAATCCCGTTAGAATCAATTGAAATCTAATTAAAATTCCTTTTAAAGTTAATTAAAATCGAATTAAAATCACGTTAAGATCAATTGAAATTTAATTCGAATTCCTTTGAAAATTAATTAAAATCGAATTAAAATCACGTTAGAATCAATTGAAATCTAATTAAAATTCCTCTTAAAAAATTAAAATCGAATTAAAATCCCGTGAGAATCAATTGAAATTTAATTCGAATTCCTTTTTAAATTAATTAACATCGAATTAAAATCCCGTTAGAATCAATTGAGATTTAATTCGAATTCCTTTTAAAACCACTTAAAATCGAATTAAAATCCCGTTAGAATCAATTGAAATTTAATTAGAATTCCTTTTAAAATCAATTGAAATCGAATTAAAATCCTGTTAGAATCAATTGAAATTTAATTCGAATTCCTTTTAAAG